>CM055955.1:91186796-91256103 GCA_029490685.1 Schizonepeta tenuifolia | reverse complement strand
CAAAAATATCATCTTTCATCAAGAACATCATCAAGAACATCAAGAACATCATATTATCCTCAAAAACAAAAACATCATCTTCTTCAATATATATATATATATATATATTCGGTTCTTTAAAAAAATATAATAATTAATTTCTTTCTTCATTTCTTTATTTTTATATCATCTACTTCATTTTTCCTATTTTCCAACATCAAAACAACTAACAACATTAACACTCAAATTTCTTAATCTCCACAATCATTTTCGGACCATACATATATACATATATAAGGAATTTTTTTCTCAAATTTCACACACATAACATACAAAGATCAAGAACACCATAATCAAAAATCAAAATCAAAACCCTAACCCTATACCCTTCACTTTCGGCGGTTTTCAAGAGGGAGGGAGGAAGCAATTTTTATTTTTCATTTCAAGTACTAAGAACTCTCAAGAACATCAAATTTCATACTAGAACAAGGGGTTTCAATTTCTTTGAAGAAATGATCATTATGATCGATCAAATGAGAGAAGGAAAAAGGGGTTTACTTAAACTTGAAGCTTTGATTGATCGGAGACTTGAAATCCACGCAACTCTAAGCTTTAAACAAGATAAAAATCGAGCTCCATCATGCACTCCATGGCTGCGATTTTTGAGGGAAAGAGGAATAATTTAATCCTAGTCTTAAATTGATCACCATGACGAGAGGATTACAAATACCTTAATGAATTAATGATGGATAAATGGAGGTGATCTTCTTGGAGCTCTTGAAGCTTGAAGCTTGTGCTTCAATGGAGGAGAAAGAAATAGCGTGTGTGTGTATGTTCATCCGGAGAGGGAGAGATGAGAGAGAGATGGGTGAGGAGAGAGTAGAGAGAGAATAATGGAGAGAGTTAGATAATTTTTTTACAGAGAGATGATTAGAGAGAGAGAAATGAAAGAGAAAGATGTCGGCAGTGAGAGAGATATATTTGAGAGAGTAATAATGAATCTTTAAAATTTTAGTTGCACCCGGTAGTAAAAAAGCGATATAATTTTCTCCGAAAGAAAAAAGTATCCGGTGCAATTTAACCCTAATTTCTCATTAAACTCTCAAATGATTTAAAACTCACCACGACTCTTTCTCGACATCAGAATTCTCTCTACTTCGTCTCTAACTCCACCAAATAAATCAAGGATACTAGGAATCCAGGTTTCAGATCAAAGTTCTGAATAACGAAGAAAAACGTAAAAAGTTACTATTTATATTCGTTCCTTCAAAGAAATAAAATTCAAACTCGATTCAAACAAACTTAGAAAATTCTCAAATATGCATCAATGGTCTAGAACAAATTCTAGATTCAAAATACACTAATTTGATGAATTTCGGAAACAATTGATGAATAGTGAATTCTCGTCGTCGGTTTCTATTCGCTGAAAATTAATTTTTCTCAGAATTTTTCGAAATTCAAACTCAAACTCAAACTCACATTCTCATGCTAAACCAATTCATCTCACATTCATTCGGATAATCAAAACAAGAGAAATGCGTAACGACTTTAAGGGTATTTTGGTAATTTTGCAAGAAATTTATTTTCTTGGAAATTTTATCATACATGTGCACACAGTGAGCACATAAACTCAATTAAGATGAACTTAAAGAGTCATGAAAGATCGGGGTATTACATATTTTCTTGCTAAAATTCAACAAGAATCAAAGAACTTACTTAGACTCAAAGGCTTGATCGATCAAAGGCTTTAATTCCACGCAACTCTACGATCCACACAAGCAAAAGTCGAGCTCCATCTTTGCTCCTATGGATGCCGATTTTTAAGAGAAAAAGAAATGGGTGAAACCTAGTCTTAAATCGATCACCATGATGAGGGGAATGCGAATACCTTATTAGATTAGTCGGTGGATGATCAGAGGCTAAATTAGCTTCATCTTTGGAGCTTGAGGAAGGTTCATCAATGGAGTATTAGTGTGTGTGTGTGTGTGTTTTGGCTGAGAGAGATGAGAGAGAGGGAGAGGTCGGTAGTGATAGAGAGTTAGGGAGAGAATTAGAGAGAGAGAGAGATGTTTAAGAGAGGAGAGAGAGAGAGCGTGTGAGAGAGTGAGAATTAATGAAAGTAGGATAGGTTTTAATGAATTAGTTGCACCCAGTGATCAAAAATGCGATATAAAATTTCGCTGGAAGAAAAAGTTATCTGGTGCAATCTATCCCTAATTTCTCATTAAACTCTCAAACGATTTGAAAACTCACCACGACTCAAACTTCTCGACTTATCGTCGATCGTTCGTCTCTTAATGAAAATTCTACGTTCTCCGTTTTCGTTCAAATTTTACGACAACGATTATCATCTAACAAGCATTACTAACATGCGAATCATATTATCAAAACATTAACGAGCTCTAACTTATCGACACGTCTTCGTCTCTTACGTTTTTTCATTTTATTTTTTGAAAAATCTCAATTAAATATATAATCATCCTCATACATCATATATCTCATTTCCATTAAACAATCGAACACATCATAACATTTACTGTTGGAAAATTTATTAGTATAAGTTTTGATGAATTCCAAAACCGACTGACCCCAACCGAGTAGATGTTGCCAGAACCTAATGTTAATTTAGGCTCGCTGTTTGAGCAAAGTTAAGATTTATCTTTACAGATCTCCAGCTGAAGAAGGCAACAAGGCGTCACTCAAACAGAACAACAGTTGTGAAGAAGGACAACTGAGAGTTCATATGATCAGATGGAAACAAGGGGAAGTCTTCAGAACATCAGTTGTGAAGGAAACCAACTGAGCGTTCATCAGATGAGAAACAGTTGAAAGGAAGAGGACATCAGATGAAAAGGAAAGTCATCTGAGGGTTCAAACCCAACTGAGTAAATACAAGGAAGACAACTGAGTGTTCAGTTTCAGAACCTCAGTTGTAGAACTCGAACAAGAAGATCAACTGCTTGAAGTTCAAAGTCAGCTGAGAGTCCAACAGTTCAGAACATCAGCTGAAGACCACTCAGATGAAGATCAAGACTTTCAATCGACGAACCGAGGTTGACTGTCAGAAAGGTTAAGATTTGAATTTCAAAAGGAAGTCACATGAGGTTTGACCGTTCAGTCATTACCCCATCTGGCCCAACACAAGGCTGTCTCAGATGGAAAGCAGAAGAGCACAGATGCCATATCGAGAAATTCTACAGAGATGAGAGACAAGCCATCGCTATCAACCGATCAGAGATCAACTGCTCCTCCAACGGCTAGTTGATTCTCTCCGCCTATAAATAAAGGCATTCTCTCATTCGAGAGATACACAGAAGACACACGAGACAGACTGAAGCAAGAGAGAAAAGTTCAATCACAAGCGAAAGAAAAATCTGCTAAGCTCCTATTCTAAGAACATCAGCAGCTGAGAGTTCAAGAGTGATAGAACATTAGTAGCTGAGGGTTCATAGAGTGAAAATCTATCTTAGATCTTAGTTGAGTGTTTATTCGTTCAAGCCTTAGATCCAGCTCTCATTCGTGATCGAGCTGTAGTTGGAAATCCTACCCTATCTCACACCCTAAAAAGTGTGCTAGGACCTTACTCTTCCTGTAACTGAGTAGTCAGGTCGTCAAGTACCCACAAACTTGACATAGGCTGTTTAGTGCCCGGAAACTAAACTGTAAGGTCGATAAGTACCCGCAAACTTATCCTTAACGGTTGCTCAGCCCGCGTAAGCTGAGTGGTTCTGTCCAGAAGAACTTGGACTGAGGTGTGAAGATTCACATCTCCCCGTGGACATAGGAGGGTTAACTCCGAACCACGTTAAATCCTTTGTGTTCGTGTTTGTTTTTATTCAGTTGCATCTGCATTTTTATCTGATCAATCTAACTGACATACAAACCCATTTTGCACATTTTCAACCGAGCTGTTTTGGTTCTTGACCAACCGAGCTATTTTGCGTGAGTTGTTTATAACGAGTATAATTTTCCACCACTTTCCGCAGCCTCACTCTTCCAGATGAGGTCGCTTACTCAGCTGTGAGATTCCAACTGAGTCCTCTTTCATTCAGTTGAAGTGATTTTTCAGGTTTAAGTTTTTAAATCTAACTGGTGTATTCCCCCCCCCCCCATACATAGTAACTCGTTTCGGGACCATCAAGTGGTATCAGAGCAATGGTTCAAAAGACTGCTGACTCTGTTTCACGAGGTGTGAATTCGAGAATTTTTCTTCAGTGGTCAACTGAACAGATCTTTTCACGCTAGTGTATACTTGCTCGCATTTTGTCCTGTTTTTGTTTGTGCAGATGGACGTCAAGGACAAGATCGTAGTCATGTTCTCTGTAGTCAATTATACATCATGGAGAACTCGAATGAAGAAGATCCTTCTGTCAAAGCATCATAGGATGCAACAAGTTCTCACGTCTGGACCAATCGTCATACGAGACAGAATACTTCGCACTCCCACAAATCCCAACGATGGAGATGCAGTGGTGGAGTATGTGGAGAAACAGCCAGAAGACTACACTCCGGAAGAGGCCAAGGTGAGCCAGCTGGATATCTGGGCTCAGAGCACAATAATGTCCACGGTTGGACAAGATTATCTGCCCTGGATAGAGGAGTGTGAGACTGCAAAAGAGATGTGAGACATCCTGGCTTCGCTAAGTGAAGTAAGCGACGAGACGAAGGAAAACAAGTTCTCGCATGCATGTCAAGATTTCGACAATTTCAGTCTGCGACCTGATGAGACTATCGATCAGCTAGAGCTCCGGTTTATGGACATCATCAGAAGAATCCAGTCCATCCGGAAAGGAAAATACACTCAAAGAGAAATAAACCTCAAAGTGTTGCAAGCTCTACCGGCTGAGTGGGATATGTTCACAAATATCCACGAGAGCCGAGCTGACCTTGGTGAAATGGGAACTGAAAGATTGTTCTCAATCTTGAAAGGAAATGAGTATAAGGTCAACAGAAGGAGATCGCAGCCCTCAAGTCAGACAAATAGAATTGAGGATGTTGGCTCGGCATCAAAGTCAGTTGCCCTCCGAGCTGACTACTCAAAGTTGAGATCGTCAAGGCCAACCAGATCGGCTGACACGACTGCAAAGGAGCCGAGCAGAGAGGAACTGTAACAGAACATTGCAGCGTTGTCAAAGAAGTTAGCCGATATGGATACTCGGTTCGGCAAATATAAACGTTTCTATAAATCAAACCGAACTCGAGACAGTTCGAAGCCAGTCACCAATGGTTTCTCGAATGCGGCAAGGAAGGACGCTTCAAAGCTGACTGCCCAGACTTCTCAAAGAAGGAAAGAGAAGCACTGAGGGCCAAGCAAACTGCAAAGAACAAGGCCATGGTAGCAGAAGAGGCAGCTGACGATATGGACATCTTCACAGACACTGAAGATGAGGACGAACTGACCTCTACCAACAAAATCATCAGTCTGGATCAATACCTCATGGCACTTGAACCGACCAAGATGATATTGAGGTACAATCTAATCCTGCTCGCTTAAATTCTTCCAATACTTCTAACCTGCAGGAATCTCTGAGCGATGAATTGGAACCCTCCTGGAGTGATTTTCAAGAACTCAGTGAGGAACTGCATCAGCAGTCGGTTGAGTTTAAGAGTCTTCAAGCTCAGTTCGCCAAGCTTGAAGATTCCTTAACCGAAAAAGAGGAGATCACAAGCCAAACTCAGGAGATTGAGAATCTCAAGAGTCAACTGATCGAGGCTAAGGCTCCAGCTGATGAGGAGTTGACAAAGCAAACAAAGAACAGCAAGATCAGTTGAAAAATCAAGATGCTCAGATCAAACAGCTGATAAAGAAGTCAGATGGACAAACCGAGCAGATAGCTGTACTCATCAAGGAGTTGCAAACTGAGAAGGACAATCTAATCAAGTTGTATCAGTCTTCCAAGATCATCGAAAACCTTTTAAGTTACAGCAGACAGATGGATGACGTGTCAGGACTCGGTTTTGATGTTGTCAAGGATACTGGGATTCCACCAGCAACTTTCATCAAACCAGTAGAAGTTACAGCTGTAGAGCCAGACACAGCTGAGTCTCCAGAAGCTAATTCAACTTCCACCTCTCAACAAGTTCAAACGACTGAGAAGGGAAAAGGAGTAGCTGATGTAGGACAGAATATTCCATCGGTTGAGGTATCAACCGAGGGGGAATGTTCCAAGAGTCAGAAGAGGAATCAGAGGCGTCGGAAGCACAACCGCAACCGATCTCAGAACCAAAACAGACCTCTGCATCAACCTCAAAGTCAACGTCAGAAGGAATGGAACCGACCTCCGAACAAGCAAGGATTCAATCATCTGAATCAACAGCGGGTCCAACATCAGTTCGACCAAAGGTTCCAACATAGTCAACCAATGAGGAACTGGTCAAACAACTGGAGATATTCATGCCATAATATTAATCATCAACAGGGCATGAACAGCTACAGACAACCCTCAGGAAATTGGAATCATAATCAGCCACAAAGATTCCAACAGGGCGTCCGACCTCAAGACAAACTCAACAGGATAAGAATCGCCATCAAAACAGGGGGGAAAGCTCACCTCCTAAAGCTCAACATAGGAGAAATCCAACTCCTCCCAAGAAATAGAACATCACTACTAACAAACAAGCCTAAGGATAACCGAGGTGTTGTTATAGTTGATGATGAAGGAAAAGTAATTTGGAATGATAAATCAATCTGAGTTTACAGGGAAAAGCGAAGAAAAGTTCCAGCGGGAATGGTTCTAACCCTCCAGGACCCAACTGAAATTGGGGACCTAAACGAGTTTCTCTTTGCAGGTACAGGAGAAACAGCTGAGAAAGAAAAAGGCGTCTACAACAATGTGGGTGATGGATAGTGGATGCTCGAAATACATGACAAATCTGAAGGATTTGCTTGGAAGTTCGTGGAGAAAGAAGGTCCATCAGTTACTTTTGGTGATAACTCAAAAGGTTATACCAGAGGTTACGGTACCCTTGAAACCAATCATGTTTCAATTTCTAATGTCTCTTATGTTGATGGATTGAAGCATAACCTACTCTCCATCAGCAATTCTGTGATAATGGTTTCTCTGTCAAGTTTGATGCACAGGGTTGCAGAGTTAAAGATGTCGGATCAAAGCAGGTGATATTGTTGGAAAATCGATCTCCAACAGGGAATGTATACTACGCTGACTGGAACAGCAGCCTCCATGACACTTGCCTGTTATCAAAGAGTAGTTCAGATGTGAGCTGGCTGTGGCACAAAAGGCTCAACCATCTGAATTTCAAGACGATGAACCGACTCGCCAGACAAGAACATGCAAGAGGCATACCTAACCAAGTGTTTTCAACAACACACATCTGCAGTGCATGCCAGCTGGAAAGCTCGCTAGAACCTCCTTCCGGTTGAAGTCAACCCTCAACCGACCGAGTGTTGCAGCTGATCCATACGGATCTCTTCGGGCCAGTTACACCAAAAAGCATTAATGGAAACGAATATACTTTGGTTGTAACTGATGACTACTCAAGATATACGTGGACCATCTTCATGCGCCACAAGAGTGAAACCCGAGATGAGCTGCCCAAGCTGATGGATCGGATATCGAACCAACAAGAGATGAAGATCATATCTATCCGATCAGATCGTGGAACGGAGTTTCTAAATGAAACCATCATTGAGTATTGCGAAAAGAATGGCGTAGCTGAGCGAAGAAATAGAACTCTGAAGGATGTAGCCACATCCATGTTAGTGAGCTCAGCACTGCCAAAGAGATTTTGGGCTGAAGCGATCAACACAGCATGCTACACTCAGAATCGATCTCTTCTCACCAAGCGGTTGGAAAGACGCCCTACGAGCTGTGGAGACGCAGAAAGCCAGATATTTCTTATTTTCGTGTTTTTGGATCTAAGTGTTATATTCACAACAATGAGAAGACTCAGTTGAAAACTTTTGATGCCAAAGCTTCGAAGGGCATATTTCTTGGATATGCAGCTCGGATCAAGGCATATAGAGTTTTCAACAATAGCTCTCGTGTTGTGGAAATAACACCTCATGTTAGTTTTGATGAATCTACCTTTGAGTGCAGGGAACGAGGATAAAGGAACAACACGCGGATCCAGCGTTCTAACCAGTTCTCACCAGATCGCAAGCACTTCGGGAAAAAACAGAGCTGAAACCTCTAATATGGGCAACTGAGGATGAGGATCCATACTCCTCTGAAGATGAATGCGAAGACCTCAGCTCGTCCCAAGGGGGAACTTCAACTGATGCCCCTCCAACTGTATCAGCATCCGATGCCCAACCGAGCTCAGTTCAAACTATTGTTATGTTGAGGATCCAGACTAAACACTGATCAATCACCAGCTCTGAAGACTCCAACTCAGATTTCTGAAGCAGCCACAGTTGGAAAGGAAGAAGGAAGAACGCGACCGAAAGATGGTATGAAGTTCATTCTACCAACGACATCATCGGAGATCCAACCGAGGGTGTGCGCACACGGAGCAGAGTTGCAATCCAGAATCAACCGAGGGAAGATTCCAATACTTATGCCCAATATGCTGAGGAATAGGCAGTTCTAGAGGAGTTCGAGCAAGCTGGAGATGTTGCCATGATTTCTTGCTTTGTAGCTGATTGTTCCAGAATCGAAGAATGTTTGGGGAAGCTCTCAACTGTGTCCACTGGACAACAGCTATGCAAGAAGAATTGAATGAGTTTTATAACGCAACTGTGTATGGGAGTTGGTAGAAAGACCAAATGGTGTCAAGGTGATTGGATTGAAGTGGATTTTCAAAAACAAGAGAGACGCCATTGGATTCATTGTGAGGAATAAAGCAAGGTTGGTAGCTCAAGGATATTCCAACAAGAAGGAATTGACTTTGAAGATTCCTTTGCACCAGTTGCAAGGCTGGAAGCCATCCGGTATCTTTCTAGCTTATGCCGCACATCACAAGTTCAAAGTATATCAGATAGATGTGAAGTGTGCATTCCTCAATGGAGATATAAAAGAAGATGTATATGTTGAACAGCGCCTCCTGGTTTTGAGACTGGAGATGGAAGAGTGTACAAGCTGAAGAAAGCTATCTATGGTCTAAAGCAAAGCGGCCAAGGCATGGTATGACACTCTGTGTGGATTTCTTCTGGACTCGGGGTTCAAACGAGGTTCAGTTGATAAAACTCTGTTCACCATCAAAGTTGGAGAAGATATACTTGTCGTGCAAATTTATGTCCGATGACATCATTTTGGCTCCAAGTCGGAGGAGCTGTGCAAGAAATTCTCCGATCTTAGAGGAAAGTTCGAGATGTCAATGATGGGCGAGATGAATTATTTCCTTGGATTACAAGTGAGAGCAGTCACCTGAAGGGATTTCATCAACCAGTCCAAATATACAAAGGAGCTCATCACCAAGTTCGGATTGCAGAGCAAGTAAGACAACGAAGGATCCCTATGAACACGAACTGGAAGATTGAACCAGGAGCTGAGGGAAAGCTCATTGATGCCAGCCAGTATAGAGGGATCATCGGTTCGCTGCTCTATCTAACTGCCATACCGACCAGACATTTCATACGCAGTTGGAGTGTGTGCTCGTTTTCAAGTCCAACCAAGAGAAGGCACACCATGTTGGCAGCAAAGAACATCATTAAGATATCTGAAGGGAATTGTCATGTTGGGTTGGTGGTACCCAACTGGATGACAATATACAGTTGACTAGATACTCAGATGCTGACCTTGCAGGAGATCGGTTGGATAGGAAGTCTACGTCTGGAAACTGTCAGTTCATGGGAAGAAAGCTGGTTTCATGGTTCTCCAAGAAACAAGCGTGTGTTGCTACTTCGACAACCGAGTCAGAGTATATGGCTGCCGGAAGCTGTTGCATGCAAGTATTGTGGCTGAAGCAGCAGCTGAGAGATTATGAAGTCTCAACTGGATAGGTTCCCATTCATTATGATAGCTCGAGTGCTATAGCTATCTCTCTGAACCCTGTTCACCACTCTCGGACTAAGCATATCGATATTTGTCATCATTTCATCCGAGATCATATTGAGAAAAAGGATGTGTCCATGGAGAAGATCCCAACTGAGATTCAGAGAGCTGACATATTCACCAAACCTCTTCCTGAAGCCCGGTTCAAGATGCTATGTGATCTTCTAGGACCTTGGATCCAAGCTAAAAACTCATCCGAGCAGAAGAGTCATCCGAGATGAAGAGTCATCCGAGATGAAGAGTCATCCGAGCTGAAGAATCGGATATCTTTCTGAGCGGGAAGCTCAGCTGAAGGGGGGAATCTCAATTACTGATTGCCAACTGAAGACGCAAACGTCAGCTGAACAGACGAAACTCGAGTCGCTGATGGTAGTGCGGCAACTGAGGAACTCGACTAATGAGACACAGCTGATTCAGACATCAGCTGGCAGGTATCATTTATGCTGAAGGTGTTATGTTCTTAAAATGAGAATGTTTGAATAATTCAAACATTCTCATTTAAGAACATAACACCTTCAGTCATAAATGATACCTGCCAGCTGATGTCTGAATCAGCTGTGTTCATTAGTCGAGTTCCTCAGTTGCCGCATACCATCAGCTGACTCGAGTTCGTCTGTTCAGCTGACGTTTGACGTCTTCAGTTGGCAATCAGTATCTGAGATTCCCCCTTCAGCTGAGCTTCCCGCTCAGAAAGATATCCGATTCTTCAGCTCGGATGACTCTTCATCTCGGATGACTCTTCATCTCGGATGACTCTTCTGCTCGGAATGAGTTTTTAGCTTGGATCCAAGAGTCCTAGAAGATCACATAGCATCTTGAACCGGGCTTCAGGAAGAGGTTTGGTGAATATGTCAGCTCTCTGAATCTCAGTTGGGATCTTCTCCATGGACACATCCTTTTTCTCAATATGATCTCGGATGAAATGATGACAAATATCGATATGCTTAGTCCGAGAGTGGTGAACAGGGTTCAGAGAGATAGCTATAGCACTCGAGCTATCATAATGAATGGGAACCTATCCAGTTGAGACTTCATAATCTCTCAGCTGCTGCTTCAGCCACAATACTTGCATGCAACAGCTTCCGGCAGCCATATACTCTGACTCGGTTGTCGAAGTAGCAACACACGCTTGTTTCTTGGAGAACCATGAAAACCAGCTTTCTTCCCATGAACTGACAGTTTCCAGACGTAGACTTCCTATCCAACCGATCTCCTGCAAGGTCAGCATCTGAGTATCTAGTCAACTGGATATTGTCATCAGTTGGGTACCACAACCCAACATTGACAATTCCCTTCAGATATTTAATGATGTTCTTTGCTGCCAACATGTGTGCTTCTCTTGGTTGGACTTGAAAACGAGCACACACTCCAACTGCGTATGAAATGTCTGGTCGGCTGGCAGTTAGATAGAGCAGCGAACCGATGATCCCTCTATACTGGCTGGCATCAATGAGCTTTCCCTCAGCTCCTGGTTCAATCTTCCAGTTCGTGTTCATAGGGATCTTCGTTGTCTTACTTGTCTGCAATCCGAACTTGGTGATGAGCTCCTTTGTATATTTGGACTGGTTGATGAAAATCCTTCAGGTGACTGCTTCACTTGTAATCCAAGGAAATAATTCATCTCGCCCATCATTGACATCTCGAACTTTTCCTTCATAAGATCGGAGAATTTCTTGCACAGCTCCTCCGACTTGGAGCCAAAAATGATGTCATCGACATAAATTTGCACGACAAGTATATCTTCTCCAACTTTGATGGTGAACAGAGTTTTATCAACTGAACCTCGTTTGAACCCCGAGTCCAGAAGAAATCCACACAGAGTGTCATACCATGCCCTTGGCGCTTGCTTTAGACCATAGATAGCTTTCTTCAGCTTGTACACTCTTCCATCTCCAGTCTCAAAACCAGGAGGCTGTTCAACATATACATCTTCTTTTATATCTCCATTGAGGAATGCACACTTCACATCTATCTGATATACTTTGAACTTGTGATGTGCGGCATAAGCTAGAAAGATACGGATGGCTTCCAGCCTTGCAACTGGTGCAAAGGAATCTTCAAAGTCAATTCCTTCTTGTTGGAAGTATCCTTGAGCTACCAACCTTGCTTTATTCCTCACAATGAATCCAATGGCGTCTCTCTTGTTTTTGAAAATCCACTTCAATCCAATCACCTTGACACCATTTGGTCTTTCTACCAACTCCCATACACAGTTGCGTAGAAACTCATTCAATTCTTCTTGCATAGCTGTTGTCCAGTGGACACAGTTGAGAGCTTCCCCAACATTCTTCGATTCTGGAACATCAGCTACAAAGCAAGAAATCATGGCAACATCTCCAGCTTGCTCGAACTCCTCTAGAACTGCCTATTCCTCAGCATATTGGGCATAAGTATTGGAATCTTCCTCGGTTGATTCTGGATTTGCAACTCTGCTCCGTGTGCGCACACCCTCGGTTGGATCTCCGATGATGTCGTTGGTAGAATGAACTTCATACCATCTTCGGTCGCGTCTTCCTTCTTCTTCCAACTGTGGCTGTTCAGAAATCTGAGTTGGAGTCTTCAGAGCTGGTGATTGATCAGCTGTTTAGTCTGGATCCTCAACATTAACAATAGTTTGAACTGAGCTCGGTTGGGCATCGGATGCTGATACAGTTGGAGGGGCATCAGTTGAAGTTCCCCCTTGGGACGAGCTGAGGTCTTCGCATTCATCTTCAGAGGAGTATGGATCCTCATCCTCAGTTGCCCATATTAGAGGTTCAGCTCTGTTCTTTTCCCGAAGTGCTTGCGATCTGGTGAGAACTGTAGAACGGCTGGATCCGCGTGTTGTTCCTTTATCTGTTCCCTGCACTCAAAGGTAGATTCATCAAAACTAACATGAGGTGTTATTTCCACAACACGAGAGCTATTGTTGAAAACTCTATATGCCTTGATCCGAGCTGCATATCCAAGAAATATGCCCTTCGAAGCTTTGGCATCAAAAGTTTTCAACTGAGTCTTCTCATTGTTGTGAATATAACACTTAGATCCAAAAACACGAAAATAAGAAATATCTGGCTTTCTGCGTCTCCACAGCTCGTAGGGCGTCTTTCCCAACCGCTTGGTGAGAAGAGATCGATTCTGAGTGTAGCATGCTGTGTTGATCGCTTCAGCCCAAAATCTCTTTGGCAGTGCTGAGCTCACTAACATGGATGTGGCTACATCCTTCAGAGTTCTATTTCTTCGCTCAGCTACGCCATTCTTTTCGCAATACTCAATGATGGTTTCATTTAGAAACTCCGTTCCACGATCTGATCGGATAGATATGATCTTCATCTCTTGTTGGTTCGATATCCGATCCATCAGCTTGGGCAGCTCATCTCGGGTTTCACTCTTGTGGCGCATGAAGATGGTCCACGTATATCTTGAGTAGTCATCAGTTACAACCAAAGTATATTCGTTTCCATTAATGCTTTTTGGTGTAACTGGCCCGAAGAGATCCGTATGGATCAGCTGCAACACTCGGTCGGTTGAGGGAGTTGACTTCAACCGGAAGGAGGTTCTAGCGAGCTTTCCCAGCTGGCATGCACTGCAGATGTGTGTTGTTGAAAACACTTGGTTAGGTATGCCTCTTGCATGTTCTTGTCTGGCGAGTCGGTTCATCGTCTTGAAATTCAGATGGTTGAGCCTTTTGTGCCACAGCCAGCTCACATCTGAACTACTCTTTGATAACAGGCAAGTGTCATGGAGGCTGCTGTTCCAGTCAGCGTAGTATACATTCCCTGTTGGAGATCGATTTTCCAACAATATCACCTGCTTTGATCCGACATCTTTAACTCTGCAACCCTGTGCATCAAACTTGACAGAGAAACCATTATCACAGAATTGCTGATGGAGAGTAGGTTATGCTTCAATCCATCAACATAAGAGACATTAGAAATTGAAACATGATTGGTTTCAAGGGTACCGTAACCTCTGGTATAACCTTTTGAGTTATCACCAAAAGTAACTGATGGACCTTCTTTCTCCACGAAACTTCCAAGCAAATCCTTCAGATTTGTCATGTATTTCGAGCATCCACTATCCATCACCCACATTGTTGTAGACGCCTTTTTCTTTCTCAGCTGTTTC
Source organism: Schizonepeta tenuifolia (assembly GCA_029490685.1). Classification (NCBI taxonomy): domain Eukaryota; kingdom Viridiplantae; phylum Streptophyta; class Magnoliopsida; order Lamiales; family Lamiaceae; genus Schizonepeta; species Schizonepeta tenuifolia. Next base: position 91,242,064 of record CM055955.1, on the reverse strand, counting down.
TCCTGTACCTGCAAAGAGAAACTCGTTTAGGTCCCCAATTTCAGTTGGGTCCTGGAGGGTTAGAACCAGTTCCCGCTGGAACTTTTCTTCGCTTTTCCCTGTAAACTCAGATTGATTTATCATTCCAAATTACTTTTCCTTCATCATCAACTATAACAACACCTCGGTTATCCTTAGGCTTGTTGTTAGTAGTGATGTTCTATTTCTTGGGAGGAGTTGGATTTCTCCTATGTTGAGCTTTAGGAGGTGAGGCTTTCCCCCCTGTTTTGATGGCGATTCTTATCCTGTTGAGTTTGTCTGTGAGGTCGGACGCCCTGTTGGAATCTTTGTGGCTGATTATGATTCCAATTTCCTGAGGGTTGTCTGTAGCTGTTCATGCCCTGTTGATGATTAATATTATGGCATGAATATCTCCAGTTGTTTGACCAGTTCCTCATTGGTTGACTATGTTGGAACCTTTGGTCGAACTGATGTTGGACCCGCTGTTGATTCAGATGATTGAATCCTTGCTTGTTCGGAGGTCGGTTCCATTCCTTCTGACGTTGACTTTGAGGTTGATGCAGAGGTCTGTTTTGGTTCTGAGATCGGTTGCGGTTGTGCTTCCGACGCCTCTGATTCCTCTTCTGACTCTTGGAACATTCCCCCTCGGTTGATACCTCAACCGATGGAATATTCTGTCCTACATCAGCTACTCCTTTTCCCTTCTCAGTCGTTTGAACTTGTTGAGAGGTGGAAGTTGAATTAGCTTCTGGAGACTCAGCTGTGTCTGGCTCTACAGCTGTAACTTCTACTGGTTTGATGAAAGTTGCTGGTGGAATCCCAGTATCCTTGACAACATCAAAACCGAGTCCTGACACGTCATCCATCTGTCTGCTGTAACTTAAAAGGTTTTCGATGATCTTGGAAGACTGATACAACTTGATTAGATTGTCCTTCTCAGTTTGCAACTCCTTGATGAGTACAGCTATCTGCTCGGTTTGTCCATCTGACTTCTTTATCAGCTGTTTGATCTGAGCATCTTGATTTTTCAACTGATCTTGCTGTTCTTTGTTTTGCTTTGTCAACTCCTCATCAGCTGGAGCCTTAGCCTCGATCAGTTGACTCTTGAGATTCTCAATCTCCTGAGTTTGGCTTGTGATCAGATCCTCTTTTTCGGTTAAGGAATCTTCAAGCTTGGCGAACTGAGCTTGAAGACTCTTAAACTCAACCGACTGCTGATGCAGTTCCTCACTGAGTTCTTGAAAATCACTCCAGGAGGGTTCCAATTCATCGCTCAGAGATTCCTGCAGGTTAGAAGTATTGGAAGAATTTAAGCGAGCAGGATTAGATTGTACCTCAATATCATCTTGGTCGGTTCCAAGTGCCATGAGGTATTGATCCAGACTGATGATTTTGTTGGTAGAGGTCAGTTCGTCCTCATCTTCAGTGTCTGTGAAGATGTCCATATCGTCAGCTGCCTCTTCTGCTACCATGGCCTTGTTCTTTGCAGTTTGCTTGGCCCTCAGTGCTTCTCTTTCCTTCTTTGAGAAGTCTGGGCAGTCAGCTTTGAAGCGTCCTTCCTTGCCGCATTCGAAGAAACCATTGGTGACTGGCTTCGAACTGTCTCGAGTTCGGTTTGATTTATAGAAACGTTTATATTTGCCGAACCGAGTATCCATATCGGCTAACTTCTTTGACAACGCTGCAATGTTCTGTTACAGTTCCTCTCTGCTCGGCTCCTTTGCAGTCGTGTCAGCCGATCTGGTTGGCCTTGACGATCTCAACTTTGAGTAGTCAGCTCGGAGGGCAACTGACTTTGATGCCGAGCCAACATCCTCAATTCTATTTGTCTGACTTGAGGGCTGCGATCTCCTTCTGTTGACCTTATACTCATTTCCTTTCAAGATTGAGAACAATCTTTCAGTTCCCATTTCACCAAGGTCAGCTCGGCTCTCGTGGATATTTGTGAACATATCCCACTCAGCCGGTAGAGCTTGCAACACTTTGAGGTTTATTTCTCTTTGAGTGTATTTTCCTTTCCGGATGGACTGGATTCTTCTGATGATGTCCATAAACCGGAGCTCTAGCTGATCGATAGTCTCATCAGGTCGCAGACTGAAATTGTCGAAATCTTGACATGCATGCGAGAACTTGTTTTCCTTCGTCTCGTCGCTTACTTCACTTAGCGAAGCCAGGATGTCTCACATCTCTTTTGCAGTCTCACACTCCTCTATCCAGGGCAGATAATCTTGTCCAACCGTGGACATTATTGTGCTCTGAGCCCAGATATCCAGCTGGCTCACCTTGGCCTCTTCCGGAGTGTAGTCTTCTGGCTGTTTCTCCACATACTCCACCACTGCATCTCCATCGTTGGGATTTGTGGGAGTGCGAAGTATTCTGTCTCGTATGACGATTGGTCCAGACGTGAGAACTTGTTGCATCCTATGATGCTTTGACAGAAGGATCTTCTTCATTCGAGTTCTCCATGATGTATAATTGACTACAGAGAACATGACTACGATCTTGTCCTTGACGTCCATCTGCACAAACAAAAACAGGACAAAATGCGAGCAAGTATACACTAGCGTGAAAAGATCTGTTCAGTTGACCACTGAAGAAAAATTCTCGAATTCACACCTCGTGAAACAGAGTCAGCAGTCTTTTGAACCATTGCTCTGATACCACTTGATGGTCCCGAAACGAGTTACTAGTGTATGGGGGGGGGGGGGGAATACACCAGTTAGGATTTAAAAACTTAAACCTGAAAAATCACTTCAACTGAATGAAAGAGGACTCAGTTGGAATCTCACAGCTGAGTAAGCGACCTCATCTGGAAGAGTGAGGCTGCGGAAAGTGGTGGAAAATTATACTCGTTATAAACAACTCACGCAAAATAGCTCGGTTGGTCAAGAACCAAAACAGCTCGGTTGAAAATGTGCAAAATGGGTTTGTATGTCAGTTAGATTGATCAGATAAAAATGCAGATGCAACTGAATAAAAACAAACACGAACACAAAGGATTTAACGTGGTTCGGAGTTAACCCTCCTATGTCCACGGGGAGATGTGAATCTTCACACCTCAGTCCAAGTTCTTCTGGACAGAACCACTCAGCTTACGCGGGCTGAGCAACCGTTAAGGATAAGTTTGCGGGTACTTATCGACCTTACAGTTTAGTTTCCGGGCACTAAACAGCCTATGTCAAGTTTGTGGGTACTTGACGACCTGACTACTCAGTTACAGGAAGAGTAAGGTCCTAGCACACTTTTTAGGGTGTGAGATAGGGTAGGATTTCCAACTACAGCTCGATCACGAATGAGAGCTGGATCTAAGGCTTGAACGAATAAACACTCAAACTAAGATCTAAGATAGATTTTCACTCTATGAACCCTCAGCTACTAATGTTCTATCACTCTTGAACTCTCAGCTGCTGATGTTCTTAGAATAGGAGCTTAGCAGATTTTTCTTTCGCTTGTGATTGAACTTTTCTCTCTTGCTTCAGTCTGTCTCGTGTGTCTTCTGTGTATCTCTCGAATGAGAGAATGCCTTTATTTATAGGCGGAGAGAATCAACTAGCCGTTGGAGGAGCAGTTGATCTCTGATCGGTTGATAGCGATGGCTTGTCTCTCATCTCTGTAGAATTTCTCGATATGGCATCTGTGCTCTTCTGCTTTCCATCTGAGACAGCCTTGTGTTGGGCCAGATGGGGTAATGACTGAACGGTCAAACCCTCATGTGACTTCCTTTTGAAATTCAAATCTTAACCTTTCTGACAGTCAACCTCGGTTCGTCGATTGAAAGTCTTGATCTTCATCTGAGTGGTCTTCAGCTGATGTTCTGAACTGTTGGACTCTCAGCTGACTTTGAACTTCAAGCAGTTGATCTTCTTGTTCGAGTTCTACAACTGAGGTTCTGAAACTGAACACTCAGTTGTCTTCCTTGTATTTACTCAGTTGGGTTTGAACCCTCAGATGACTTTCCTTTTCATCTGATGTCCTCTTCCTTTCAACTGTTTCTCATCTGATGAACGCTCAGTTGGTTTCCTTCACAACTGATGTTCTGAAGACTTCCCCTTGTTTCCATCTGATCATATGAACTCTCAGTTGTCCTTCTTCACAACTGTTGTTCTGTTTGAGTGACGCCTTGTTGCCTTCTTCAGCTGGAGATCTGTAAAGATAAAATCTTAACTTTGCTCAAACAGCGAGCCTAAATTAACATTAGGTTCTGGCAACATCTACTCGGTTGGGGTCAGTCGGTTTTGGAATTCATCAAAACTTATACTAATAAATTTTCCAACAGTAAATGTTATGATGTGTTCGATTGTTTAATGGAAATGAGATATATGATGTATGAGGATGATTATATATTTAATTGAGATTTTTCAAAAAATAAAATGAAAAACGTAAGAGACGAAGACGTGTCGATAAGTTAGAGCTCGTTAATGTTTTGATAATATGATTCGCATGTTAGTAATGCTTGTTAGATGATAATCGTTGTCGTAAAATTTGAACGAAAACGGAGAACGTAGAATTTTCATTAAGAGACGAACGATCGACGATAAGTCGAGAAGTTTGAGTCGTGGTGAGTTTCAAATCGTTTGAGAGTTTAATGAGAAATTAGGGATAGATTGCACCAGATAACTTTTTCTTCCAGCGAAATTTATATCGCATTTTTGATCACTGGGTGCAACTAATTCATTAAAACCTATCCTACTTTCATTAATTCTCACTCTCTCACACGCTCTCTCTCTCTCTCTCTTAAACATCTCTCTCTCTCTCTAATTCTCTCCCTAAACTCTCTATCACTACCGACCTCTCCCTCTCTCTCATCTCTCTCAGCCAAAACACACACACACACACACTAATACTCCATTGATGAACCTTCCTCAAGCTCCAAAGATGAAGCTAATTTAGCCTCTGATCATCCACCGACTAATCTAATAAGGTATTCGCATTCCCCTCATCATGGTGATCGATTTAAGACTAGGTTTCACCCATTTCTTTTTCTCTTAAAAATCGGCATCCATAGGAGCAAAGATGGAGCTCGACTTTTGCTTGTGTGGATCGTAGAGTTGCGTGGAATTAAAGCCTTTGATCGATCAAGCCTTTGAGTCTAAGTAAGTTCTTTGATTCTTGTTGAATTTTAGCAAGAAAATATGTAATACCCCGATCTTTCATGACTCTTTAAGTTCATCTTAATTGAGTTTATGTGCTCAACTGTGTGCACATGTATGATAAAATTTCCAAGAAAATAAATTTTCTTGCAAAATTACCAAAATACCCTTAAAGTCGTTACGCGATTTCTCTTGTTTTGATTATCCGAATTGAATGTGAGATGAATTGGTTTAGCATGAGAATGTGAGTTTGAGTTTGAGTTTGAATTTCGAAAAATTCTGAGAAAAATTAATTTTCAGCGAATAGAAACCGACGACGAGAATTCACTATTCATCAATTGTTTCCGAAATTCATCAAATTAGTGTATTTTGAATCTAGAATTTGTTCTAAGACCATTGATGCATATTTGAGAATTTTCTAAGTTTGTTTGAATCGAGTTTGAATTTTATTTCTTTGAAGGAACGAATATAAATAGTAACTTTTTACGTTTTCTTCGTTATTCAGAACTTTGATCTGAAACCTGGATTCCTAGTATCCTTGATTTATTTGGTGGAGTTAGAGACGAAGTAGAGAGAATTCTGATGTCGAGAAAGAGTCGTGGTGAGTTTTAAATCATTTGAGAGTTTAATGAGAAATTAGGGTTAAATTGCACCGGATAACTTTTTCTTTCGGAGAAAATTATATCGCTTTTTTTACTACCGGGTGCAACTAAAATTTTAAAGATTCATTATTACTCTCTCAAATATATCTCTCTCACTGCCGACATCTTTCTCTTTCATTTTCTCTCTCTTAATCATCTCTCTGTAAAAAAAATTAATCTCTCCAATATTCTCTCTCTACTCTCTCTCTCACCCATCTCTCTCTCATCTCTCCCTCTCGGATGAACATACACACACACGCTATTTCTTTCTCCTCCATTGAAGCACAAGCTTCAAGCTTCAAGAGCTCCAAGAAGATCACCTCCATTTATCCATCAATTAATTCATTAAGGTATTTGTAATCCTCTCGTCATGGTGATCAATTTAAGACTAGGATTAAATTATTCCTCTTTCCCTCAAAAATCGGCAGCCATGGGAGTGCATGATGGAGCTCGATTTTATCTTGTTTAAAGCTTAGAGTTGCGTGGATTTCAAGTCTCCGATCAATCAAAGCTTCAAGTTTAAGTAAACCCCTTTTTCCTTCTCTCATTTGATCGATCATAATGATCATTTCTTCAAAGAAATTGAAACCCCTTGTTCTAGTATGAAATTTGATGTTCTTGAGAGTTCTTAGTACTTGAAAATGAAAAATAAAAATTGCTTCCTCCCTCCCTCTTGAAAACCGCCGAAAGTGAAGGGTATAGGGTTAGGGTTTTGATTTTGATTTTTGATTATGGTGTTCTTGATCTTTGTATGTTTATGTGTGTGAAATTTGAGAAAAAAATTCCTTATATATGTATATATGTATGGTCCGAAAATGATTGTGGAGATTAAGAAATTTGAGTGTTAATGTTGTTAGTTGTTTTGATGTTGGAAAATAGGAAAAATGAAGTAGATGATAATAAGAAATAAAGAAAATGAAGAAAGAAATTAATTATTATATTTTTTTAAAGAACCGAATATATATATATATATATATATATGAAGAAGATGATGTTTTTGTTTTTGAGGATAATATGATGTTCTTGATGTTCTTGATGATGTTCTTGATGAAAAGATGATATTTTTGATGATATATGGTTAAATTATGCATGATTTAGTGGATTAAAGGTGTTAAAATAAAAAGAAATAGAAGAATGAAATTTTTAATGAATTTTTAGGAATTTTTTTATGTCACAGCCCCAAATCCCGAGGGACGGCCAAGCCGGGGTGCGACTAGGGGTTGGACTAAAGAGGCGGGGAAGAAGGGGGAATAACTGAATAAACAAACATAATTATAACAGAAACTACTATGAACTTGACTTCATTGAATAAAAAGGGAGTCAATCTCGAAGGATCACTCGACATATTTGTTTTAGAGAAGACTAGGTTTAAAGTATGAAAAACTTAAACCGAAAAGATTACACAACAAAAAGTGTATTAGTTTGCAGCAGAAAGACGTAGAATGATATCACATATCAAATGTGAAATCGAGGGTCAGATGATAACACGTGTCACAGCCCCAAATCCCAAGGGACGGCAGAAGACGGGGTGCAGAAGCCAGGGTGCGACTGGGATTGGATTAAAGAAACGGGGAAGAAGGGGACTAACTGAACTAAACATACATAAGAGACATCATGCATACTATGAACAAGTCTTTATTTACATAAAGGAAGAGTTTTTAATCTCAAAAGATTACTTGACAGAAGTACATCGAAAGAAACTAAGTTAAGACAGATCTTAGTCTACAGTGATAACATATCTGTATTTCAAAAACACTAGAGTTCTGCAGCGGAATTTGTGGTTTATACTAACTACAGTCTTCCTAAGACAACTTTATTCAACCCTTGCCGCTTCCATCGCTTCAACCTGCACATTTAGAAAACATATGCAGGGCTAAGTACAAAAGTACTTAGTGGGCACGTTGCCGAAAACATAATTCATAAGTATAAATAATCTGTCATTTTATAACCATAGCACATCGGGGTTTTGTTGAAAAGGTCCGTGCCTACTAAACATTTTCTGACTGATTTGTATAAAGCAGCTTGCGCAAGCATTTTTAGAGTATGTTATGTTCAATCTTAACCAAAGCTAATTCACCGTGGCTGGTTACCCCTCAACAGGATACCACATACACCACATGTCACAAAGTGCACTAACTCTGGAAAGCGCTTAATAGCTAACTCAGAGCCGATCGAAAGTTAACATCCTAGTGGTTAACTTAAAAGTCTGGAAAACCCGAAGGTTAACTCAGAAATCTGGTAAACCCGAAGGTTAACTCAGATAGGTACAAGAGAACTCACATAAAATAGTTGAAACAGTTTATGCAAAGATTATCACATTGAAAACACAATTATCAAAGCGATAAATAATACTTTCGAGTTGTGGAAAAACCCACATTTTATTTGATATAGATAAAAGCCCACCTTAGCGTTTACAGAACTAAGTACTAGCTTCCGATCTCCTGATCTTCCGTCCTTTCCATACTGTTGGCTTCCTCCTTCATCGTAAAATAATAACACTTTAAACTCGGTCGCAAAAGATAATCGATCATAGCAATTCGAATTAAGTTTTAGTCGTTTCATTTCTTTAGGCATTTGCACGCTACTAGTTTCATTTTTTTGTTAAACGGGAACGAGATTTGAACAAATCTCGTTTAGAACTCAAAAGGTCTCATACTAGACTCTTAGGTCAGTAGAGAGGGTAGTCGATAGCTCAATACGACTTAAAAGATCAAAAGGAACTAAGTTGGAAAGGAAATCAACTTAGGAAATTAAGTTTTAGTTCTTTAGACGATTTAGGCATTTTCACGCTTAACTAAATTTCTTTACTTTAACGGATACGAGACGAGAACTCGTCTCGTTTAGCACTCAAAGCTCCATACTTGACACTGAGGTCAGTAGGAAGATAGTCGTCAAGTTATTACGGCTTAAACGATCGAAAGAAACTAAGTTGCGAACGAAACAACTTAGAAAAATAAATTCTGAAAATCACTGCGCATCATAGTAACTCTGGGGTCTTCCCAGAACAGGGGAACTGGAAACAGGGGATGAGCCCTATACCGTTGGAAAGCTTGGGAAATCTAGTTTACGCTCCAATTTACGGATCGCAAATCCGATAAACGAGCTAAGAGATATTACAGTTTCCGGCAAGGGTCGCAAAACTGCCGCGCTAACCCTAGTTACTCGATAGAATCGACGTTTAGCTTCTTAGGTTCGTTCTGAGTTCTCGTATTCGATTTCTCATGAAACTTGACTCTCAAGGCAGTCAACACGTACCCCCGTATGTGATGAACTCCTTTTCAAAACTCGTCCAATAGCACGACGTTCTAAACATCGGCCTTCAACTAACAAGTACTAAACCAAAAATCAAGTTAACAATTTCTCGTTCTAGTTCTCGACTATCACTATAACTCATATTATAATAGCTCGAAAGCTCATGACGTCAACTACAAAGTTATACCTTAGTCCATCATAAACAATATTATCAAGTTAGAATTCTTATTCGACTTCTCGGTTATTAATTACGACTAATTGTTCATCTCTTACGCGATTTTTAAAGTTATCGGATTTCGTTCAATTTTTACGTCATCAAAAAACATCTAACGAGATTCATTTTCATGCATATCATCACTTCATATCATTACTACATCTCAACTTAAAGTGAGTTCTTCGTCTCTTACGACTCACGAAATATTTTTAGAAAATTCTAAATAAATTCATATCAACAACTAATATTATCAACATCATTATTTCATCAACCAAACCTCAACTAATTCAACTACATGCAAACCCCTAAATCCTTCAAAATTTTCGGTATTATCACAAAATTAAAGAGGGTGTTTTTCTTCATCAATTAACACCATTTATCCCTAAATCATACTACTATATCATCCATTAAACAATTGAAGTCTAATTGCAACATGAAATTGAAAATCCCCAAATCAAAACCCTAAACCCTAGAACTCGGTTTCATCATACTTGGGGGCTTTGATTTCTTTTTGTTTTAATCCTCAATCGAACACTTCCTAAGCATGATTATAACATCAATTGAAAGATTCAAACATCCCACCAAATTGCCCTAATTTTCGGCTATAACAAAGATTTTAGGGTTCTTAATTTTCTAACCAATTAAACCATAAGGATTGATTATTAACCATCTAATTACAAGGAATTAAACTCAAAACATCATCCTAATACCACTACAATTTTCGGTCAATACACAAAAATTAAAAGAATAAATTTTCACTTGGATAGAAGACTAGCTCTTAAAAATAGCTTGAATATTAGTGAAGATAGAAGTAGGATTAGATGGAGGATTGATGATCTTGTATAGGAACCTTGCCAAGAACTTGAATATCCTTCAATGGTGAAATGAAAATTGAGGGAGAGAGAGAGAGAGTGTGTTCGGTTGTGAGGAGAAGAGAAATGAGAGAGATGATGACTTAGCTACATGAAATAGTTACTAGCTTAGGTGTTACATTAGTTATTATTATTATAACATACAAAGGACAATAGTTGTAAAGTAAAAAGGAGAAAAAGAAAAAATATCCTAAGGTTGAGAGAGAGAAGTCGGCTATGGGGAAGAAAAAAGGAGAAATACGCGCTTTTCCGACGCGATACGACGTTAAAGAAATCGAGCGATGAAAAACATAGCTCGACACAAAATCGTCACAATCCGATTCGACCAAAAATTCTAACGTATAAAACTTAAGCGGAAAATAATATTTAAAATTTTAATTCCGACAAAAACTCGGGACGACACAGTCCGAGTTTTGTCCGGAAAATCATAAAAACGAACTTTCTCGGGCGAGTTCGTATCGCAATTTCGTGAATGTAAAAATCAGACGGTTTTCCGTTCTGAGTTCAAGAACTAAAAATTTTTCATACACGATAACCCTAAATACAGTAGTCCTCTAACTGACTTCGGTAATTTATTTTCGAAAACGGATTTCACTGTTGGTTTTAGAATTCAGAATCGTAAACTTAGGCGTGCAAAGCTATTTTTATTAATAACTTTAAATTTTTAAGATCGTACGGAAATTCTGGGGTATTACAACACGATTCTTCTTTCTTATAACGACCTTTACTCAACCTCCTCCACCTTCATTACTCAACCTGCACATTTAAAAACAAACATGCAGGGCTAAGTACATAAAACACTTAGTGGGCACGTTGCCGAAAACAACTCACAAGAGGATAGATTTAATCATGCATCTTTTCATAAACACTTGTATAACTTATACTGCTGTTCATTTAATTCTGGAAAACACACTGTGAGTTTTAACTCACATCCGATCGTCTGGAAAGCACTCTGTGGGCTAACTCAGAATCTATCCCTCTGGATAGCACTCTGTGGGCTATCTCAGAATCTGATCGTTTGGTTGGAATATCTGGTTAGCACTCTGAGGGCTAACTCAGAATCCATTACTCTGGTTAGCACTCTGAGGGCTAACTCAGAGAAGCATAAGAAAATTCACATAAACAATTTATTTATGCTCTGATAGATACTTTAATACACACTTATCAACAATACGTAAACACTTTCGAGCAACGCTCACAAAATATTACTTCATAAGTAATGGCATTCATTGGAGTTTTTTTTTTTTGGTTTTTGAAAGCCCGCCTCGAACAATTACAGAACTATAACACGTGCTTCCGTCTCTGATCTTCCGTCCTGTCTTCTAATCTCAACGTCCTCCTTATTTGAACGTAAATAATCACATTTTAGTGAAAGGTCGAGACAATAAAAAGAAAACAGAAATTCGGAATCGGTTAATGACTTTTAGACCTTTGCACTTAACTAATCTCTTTTGATTAAAAGAAACGAGGCTCGAACACATCTCGTTTAGAACTAACTCGGTTCCTTACTCGACACTGAGGTCGGTTAAAAACGGAAGTCGATAACTCATAACGACTTAAAAGGTCTTAAGGAATCAAGTTAAGAAGAATTCAACTTGAAAAACTAGGTTCTTAAAATTACTTCACAGCTCAGTAAGTCCAACCAGAACAGAGTTTTTCGAAACAGGGGATGTATCTTATATCAAAAGAAAGCCACGGATGTCTAGTTTACTCTCCAATTTACGGATCTTGATTTCGTTAAGCGAGCTAAAAGTTATGACAGTTTCCGTAAAGGGTCGCAGAACAGTCCGCGTTTTAACCCTAGGTGCTCGTAACTCGACGCACGGCTTCCTAGGTTCGACTAATGCTCTACTACTTATATTTTCACGAAATTTTCATCTTAAGGCAGTCAACACGTACCATCAAACGTGATGAAGTCCTTTTCATTTCTCGATTAAGAACTCGATGTATATTTCCTCGTCATTTTCAACTACCAATTACTAAACCATTTCAATTCGATTTCAATTCTATTTCATTCTTCAACTTCTAAGTTATATTTTTCATCTTATATAACCTTATCAACTACTACACTTAGGAAAATCATTATCATCTTCATTTCATTCTTTATTATAACATAACTTCTGATTTAGTCACTGATTGTCCCGAAACGAGTTCTGGTGTATGGGGGGGGGGGGGGGAATACACCAGATGCAACTTTTTAAAAAAACCCCCTAAAAATTATCTCAACCGAGTAAGGAAGCTCAGTTGGAATCACAACCGAGTAAGAAACACTCGGTTGGAAGTGATGTGCTGTGCTGAATGTGGTGGAAATTAACTCGTTAAAATTAACTCACGCTTTTATGCACAGTTGGTCAAGAACCAAGACAGTTAAGAATGCTAAGATCAGTTTGTATGCTGGTTAGAAGGACAGTTGAAAATGTAGGAAATAACTGAAGAATAAACTCAAGCACACAGAAATTTACGTGGTTCGGAGAAACCTCCTACGTCCACGAGGAGTTGTTAGTCCACATAACTCTGTCCAAGTTCTTCTGGACAAACACTCAGCTTACGCGGGCTGAGCAACCGTTAAGGATAAGTTTGCGGGTACTTATCAACCTTACAGTTTAGTTTTCGGGTACTAAACAACCTATCTACTCAGTTGCAGGAAGAGTAGGATCCTAAAATCTTTTCAGGTGAAAGAAAAAGGGGTTCCAACTAAAAGCTCGAACACGAGGTGAGCTATGATCTAACACTCTACGAACTCTCACTAAGTGATGTTCTCAAGGTTCGATCTAAAGACACAAAAACCAACTGACTCTAGAACTCTCAACAAGTGATGTTCTAAGAGATTGAATGTAGTTCAGCTCGTGAAGAATATAGCTCTTTCTTTCGCTCTCTGGTTTCTTCTCGCGTGTGTGTCTTGTATCCTTTTCGAATGAATGAAGGCCTCTATATATAGGCGGAGAGAGTCAACTAGCCGTTAGAGGAGCCGTTGATCTCTGTTCTTTGAAAGCGATGGCTTGTCTCTCATCTCTGCAGACTTTCCCGATATGGCATCTGTGCTCTTCTGCTTTCCATCTGAGATAGCCTTGTGTTGGGCCAAATGGGGTAATGACTGAACGGTCAAACCCTCACGTGACTTCCTTTTTGAAATTCAAATCTTAACAACAGACTTCCAGCAAGGAGTGGTCGGTTAAGAGTTTCGATCTTCAACTAACTTGTTCTTCAGCTGATGTTCTAACTGACTACTAACAGTTGAACTCTCAGCTGACTTCAACTTCAAGCTGTTAATCTTCTGGGTTGATATATACAACTGATGTTCGGAAGCTGAACGCTCAGTTGTCTTCCTTGTATCTTCTCAGTTGGGTTTGGACGCTTAGATGATTTCCTTTCATCTGATGTTCTCTTCCCCCATACTGCTTCTCATCTGATGAAGCTCAGTTATTTTCCTTACAACTGATGTTCTATCTCTTGAGACTTCTTCCTTTGAATACTTAGTCGATTTTTGCATCTGTATGCTCAACTATCGAACTGACACTTGAACGTAACTTCCCCCTTTTTAATATGATGAACGCTCAGTTGTGTTCCTCACAACTGATGTTCTATCCGAGTGAAGCCTTGTTGCCGTCTTCAGCTGGAGACTTGTAAAGATAAAATCTTAACAACGCTAAAACAGCGAGCCTAACTACTGACCTTAGGATCTGGCAACATCTACTTGGTTGGGGTCAGTTGGTTTTGGAATCAATCAAAACTTTTACTTAAATTTCCCAACAATTTCCCCCTTTTTGATGATGCTTATAAGAAGTCTAAAACCCTTACAGATCACAACTGATCTAGATCTAACTGACTTATCTAAAATCTCAGCTGAAATTCTAGACTGTCTTTAAGATAAAAATATCAAAGGGTTAGCACAGTTATAACATGGTATTGAAATAACTTTGCGATTCAGAGCTTGGACAATGAGGGATTGTACGTCAAGATGAATCTTATAACTGTGTAGTTTTCATTACAACTGATTGTTACAAAGATGAACGCAAAAGACAAAAATTACAACAAGTGTTCAAAAACTAACTGAGCTAAAATTGTAGCCCATACTTACTAAAAATCCTAACAAAAATTTCCCTCTTAGCAGGTGACTCCTTGGAATAGTCCACTTCATGCTCCTTGCAAACCTGCCTCGCCTCAGCTGCGATCTTCGTGCGGTTCGGGTTGCGAGAGTTTGGGAGGAAGGGAGGCCGGTAAGTAACCTTCTGGGGAACCGGAACTGTGTTCAAGTCCAGGTTGGCGTCAATCATAGCCCGCCTGAATTGGCTGAACATGCCCGGGTCTCCTGAGTGCAACTCGGTCAGCGCTTCCTTAAACGCTTTCCTCGGGTCATCAGTTGCGTAAACCTTCCTATAGTAGAAGTCGTTCACGAACTCCTGCTTGAACAACTCCCACTCTTCATTCCACTCGGTCGGCATCCACTTGTCAACAAGCCTAAACCGACTCTCGACTTTGGACTTTGCTGGCAACCTTTGTTGCTTCAACCAAGCTTCCACCTTTGATTAATGTTTGTTGATGCGGCGTCGGCTGCGGGAGGCAACGTTGTGGTCCAAATTCTGAGACATTTTCTTCAACTCTTCTTCAAACTGGTTCACCCTCCTCGCCTGGCTGGCGGCGAACTTCCTTATCCAGCTCGGGTTCATATAATCCTTTTCCTCTACATCCATAGCCTTAGCAGCTGCGATGCACTCTTCGGTTGTGATACCGTCGAGTTCAGAATCCAGCTCGGCAGCGATCTCGGCTATGGAGCTGTAGGAAACTCCAAATTTTTCTACCTACTCCAAGTCTTTAGACATTTGGGCTCCACCGACTTCGGTTGACTTGGGAGCAGCAGACTTCCTCTTCCTCAGCTGGGATTTTGATTGAGCAGCTGGCGTCTCTTCTTCTTCTTACACCTCAACCTCCGTCTCCTTCTCTTCCCCCTTTTTGGCATCAGCAACAAGGCTTGCTACTGAACCATCCAGAGAGGTGAGTTGTTGTTCGGCAAGTTTGATGCGGTTGAAGAGTTCATCGACCGCGCATTCGAGCTCCACCTTCTTCGCCAGATCCGAGTCCTGGCGCTCTTGTTTGGCTTTCTTCAAGGCAGAGAGGTTCTCGATGACCTCAGTTTGAAAAGCCACGAACTCAGCCCGTCGCGACTCAAAGCGAGACTCCCATTCAGCATCTTGTGTCTGTTGGGACTTGGCAAGATTTGAGTCGGCCAAGGATTTGAAGACGTTCAGTTCCGACTTCAATCCCAACAGAGTGGACTTCAACTCCGACATTTCTTTACTGGTGGAGGAGGAGAATTCTTCCAGTTTGGTCTTCATTGCAACATTCTCCTCCACCAGTTGCTGGTTCTTCACTTCTTACGCTTCCAACATCCTCAGCTGGTCATCTTTTTGTTGCTGGAGGTTGGCAAGCAGTTCGGTCCTCAGTTGGTTCACCCTCTCAGCAATCAGCTCACAGATTTCGTCAGAGGAGGGAGCTGGCTGATCCGCTGGAGGGGCTTGTGCAATCAGAGCTAGAGGCTCAACTGTGACCATAGCTTGTCGGTTGGCCAGGTACATCTTCAGTTCTTCTTCTTCTTCCTTCGCTGCTGCGGCGGCTGCATCCACATCCTCAAGGAAGTCAGCTGACTTGATCAGCATGCTATCGAGGAAGTCAATGCACTCCTGTCTAGCTGCCTCCCTTGTGTCCGTCCCTTCAGCTCTGCTCTGGTCCAACCGACGAGTGAGCAGCGCAATCCGGTTGTTGTAAGCCACCTCCAGGTTGGAGTAGTTGAAGTAGGCTCGGATGCGGGACTCATCTGACTTCAGCCTGTCTCAGCTCTGCACCCTGATCGTATCTTCTTTCACGTACCAATGGCTGAAGATCAGGTGGAACTGGTACAACAGCTCGGTTCCCAGAGTGGCGAAGACTGGCATGTCGCGAGCTTCAGGGAACATGCCCACCAGCTTCTGGAAGCAGTAGGCCACCCTGCCCTCGTGCTCCAGCGCAACTGCCTGAAGATCATCTTCTTCATTTATTGGGGATAGGGAAAGATCATATGGCAAAGGTTCAAAAGGTTCATCAATGTTGACCAAAGAGTCGGTCGCAACATCGGCATCGAGCTGGGAGCTCGGAATATTGGATTCGGTTGGGAGGGGGGTTTCAATTGTTTCCTCAACATTGGCCGAAGGAGCGGTCACAATGTTGGCATCGAGCAAGGTGCTCGGAACATTTGGCTCTGGTTGGGTAGAAAGAGCAAGAGGCTCTGGGGGCGGTACGACATCAATTCCTGCCGTGGGGGAGGTGGGAACGTCTTCAACATCCTCAGATGAGGAAGAAGCATCTGACGTCAAATCCGTCTCCATTCTGTCAGCCTTGTCAGCTCCGGTGGCTCGAGGGATGATCTCGAACGTGGCGGCCTCAGCTGAGCGGCTGGACTCGGATGGCTCCTCAGCAGGTGTCGACTCAACCGGTGCCTCCTCCTCAGCTGGAGCTTGCTCCTCAGCTGGCTCCTCAGCTGGTACCTCAACTGGCTCCTCAGCTGACTCATCAGCTGGCACCTCAGTTGGCTCATCAGCTGGCACATTAGCTGGCTTCTTAACCGACTTCTTAAACCGTACCCTCAGCTTTTTCTGGGCAGGCTCCTCAGCTGTTTCCTTCTCCGACTCAGCTCGTCGGCGTGCAGCTTTGGACTTGGCGGGGCGAGCGACAGCTGGTTCCCCCTCAGCTGTGGACTCAGCAGACTTTCCAACCTCTTTCTTCTCCTTCGGAGTGTACACACTCCTAAGCACCTCCTGTGCCTTCTTCGCTGTTGGGAACAACAACAACTTCTTGACCGGCGTCTCCTCACAGTCATTTCAGACCATGTTGCGATCCTTGGTCGCGAGCAAGATCAGGGCTGAGATCTTGCAGCCGAAGTTGAGCATCCCTTTCACACTCAACAGCTTCTCTCCAGACTCGGATGTTGTCTCGGAGATCTTCGACTTCTCCACCATCAACTGGTTTAGGAAGTATTGAAACCAGTTGATCTGGTGTTGGTGCTTCAAAGCCACCAACTGCTTCAACTTAGGTCGGCTGATGTCGCCGAAGGCTCCACTGTATCCGAACACCACCTTGGACACAACATCGAACAATAATCGATGTTCTGGCTTCAGCTTTGTTCGTTGCATATTACTCCTCAACCTCTCCGGCTCGATCAGAGCATTCTGCAGAAACTCATCGAAGTGCTCGTCGGTTATGCTCTCAAGAAGTTTTGTGGCTGTGTGGTTCACGAGAATGATGTAGCAAAGGGCATCGGAAAGGTCGATGGGGAAGGTGACGCGGCAAATGGTCCTAGCCGGAATGTCTCGTTGCCGACATGTCACTTCCGTTGAGACTCCTTCTATGCTGTCAAGGGAGGCATTTAGGTTGACGTAGAACTCCCCGACCTGTCGCCTGAGCAAGTGGGAGGGGCAAAGCTTGGCCCATTCTAGAAGGCCATTCTCTCTGAGAGTATTAGCCAGGGGAGCTAACACCGACGATTCCAATTCCTCATCGGAGAGGATCTGTTCAAAGTGGATCTTCAACACCAGCATGTCGAATGATTCTTCGTATGAGGTAGGGACAAGGGAAGATCCAGATGAAGCCATTTTGTTGCTTTTGGGTGCCATTTATGATTACTGCAAAAGAAATATATAGGAAGAAGTAAGGGAAATCTTTTGCAGAAAATAGTTAGACAAAATCAGGGAAGATGATGAACAGTTATAGAAGATAGACACGAATGAGGAAAGTAGGAGATTTCTTCCTGATTTTTCGCCTTATATAGGTTTTTGACTCAGTTGAATCGACGACTGGGGTTAAATGACGCGAATCCATCAACGGCTGAGATCACGCGACTGTTGACTATCTTTGACTTGACGTCATGTACCGAGTTCCAACCCGCGCGTGAGAAGGTGTACAGTTTATCTTGTCAGCCCACTATAAAGTAGGCTATGGATGTTCAGCCGTACTTTACATTTAATGCGACATGATGGCTATTTTAATGTAACTGACTGGCTCAGGACATTCTCATTTAAGAACATAACACCTTCAGCCATAAATGTTACCTGCCAGCTGATATTGGAATCAGTTGAGTTCCCATGTTGCAGCATACCATCAGCTGACTCGAGTTCGTCTGTTCAGCTGACGTCTGATTCCTTCGGTTGGCAATCTGCATCTGATCGGCATACCATCAGCTGACTCAAGTTCGTCTATTCAGCTGACGTCTGATGTCTTCAGTTGGCGATCCGCATCTAAGATTCCCCCTTCATCTGAGCTTCCCCCTCAGATGGATATCTATCTCTTCATCTCAGTCGACTCCTCATCTGATGGATCCAACAATCCAAGGAGGTCACATAGCATCTTGAACCGTGCTTCAACAAGAGGTTTGGTGAAGATATCAGCTCTCTGAATCTCAGTTGGAATCTTCTCCATGGATACATCTTTCTTCTCAATATGATCTCGGATAAAATGATGTCGGATGTCTATATGTTTTGTCCGAGAATGGTGAACAGGATTCAAAGAGATAGCTATGGCACTCGAGCTATCACAATGAATGGGAACCTGTCCAGTTGCGACTTCATAATCTCTCAGCTGTTGCTTCAGCCACAACACTTGCATGCAGCAGCTACCAGCAACCATTTACTCTGACTCTGTTGTAGAAGTGGCAACACATGCTTGTTTCTTGGAGAACCACGAAACTAGCTTGTTTCCCATGAACTGACAGTGTCCAGAAGTAGACTTCCTGTCCAACCGATCTCCGGCTAGATCTGCATCTGAGTATTCGGTTAGCTGAATATTGTCGTCAGTTGGATACCACAGTCCAACATTAACTGTACCCTTCAGATACTTGATGATGTTCTTTGCTGCCAACATGTGTGCTTCCCTTGATTGAACTTGGAACCGGGCACACACTCCAACCACGTAAGATAAGTCTGGCCGACTGGCGGTTAGATAGAGCAAAGAACCGATGATCCCTCTATACTTACTGGCATCTACGAGCTTTCCCTCAATTCCAGGTTCAATCTTCCAGTTAGTATTCATCGGGATCCTTGTTGTCTTACTTGTCTGCAATCCGAATTTATTGGGATCCTTGTTGTCTTACTTGTCTGCAATCTGAATTTGGTGATGAGCTCTTTTGTATATTTGGACTGATTGATGAAGATGCCCTTTTGTGACTGCTTCACTTGTAGCCCAAGAAAATAATTCATCTCGCCCATCATCGACATCTCGAACTTCTCCTTCATGAGATTTGAAAATTTTTCACATAGTTCCTCCGACTTAGAATCGAATATGATGTCGTCAACATAGATTTGCACAACAAGAATGTCATCTCCAACTTTGATGGTGAACAGGGTTTTGTCAACTGACCCTCGTTTGAAACCCGAGTTCAGAAGAAAACCACAAAGAGTGTCATACCAAGCTCTGGGTGCTTGTTTTAGTCCATAAATTGCTTTCTTCAACTTGTATACTCTTCCATCTCCAGTCTCAAAAACCGGGAGGCTGTTCAACATATACATCTTCCTTGATATCTCCGTTGAGGAATGCACACTTCACATCCATCTGATATACCTTGAACTTGTGATGTGCGGCATAGGCTAGAAAGATTCGGATGGCTTCCAGCCTTGCAACCGGCGCGAAAGAGTCCTCGAAATCGATTCCTTCTTGTTGGCAATGTCCTTGAGCTACCAACCTTGCCTTATTCCTCACTATGAATCCAATGGCGTCTCTCTTATTTTTGAAAATCCACTTCAATCCAATAACCTTGACACCATTTGGTCTTTCTACCAACTCCCATACACAGTTGCGTAGAAACTCATTCAGTTCCTCTTGCATGGCTGTTGTCCAGTGAACACTGTTGAGAGCTTCCCCAACATTCTTCGGTTCTGGCACATCAGCTACAAAGCAAGATATCATGGCAACATCTCCAGCTTGCTCGAATTCCTCAAGAACTGCCAACTCCTCAGCATATTGGGCATAAGTGTTGGAGTCTTCCTCAGTTGAATCTGAAATTGCAACTCTGCTTCTTGTACGCACACCTTCGGTTGGATCTCCAATAATGTTGTCAGTGGAATGATCTTCATACCATCTTCTGTTGCGTCTTCCTTCTTCTTCCAACTGTGGCTGTTTCGTGATCTGAGCTGGAGTCTTCTGAACTGGTGATTGAGCAGCTGTTGAGTCTGGATCCTCAACATTGATAACATTTCAAACCGGGCTTGGTTGGGCTTCGGATGCCGATGCAGTTGGAGAGACATCAGCTGAAGTTCCCCCTTGAGATGAGCTGGGGTCTTCACATTCATCTTCAGAGGAGTATGGATCCTCATCCTCGGTTGCCCATACCAGTGGTTCAGCTAGATTCTTTTCCCTTAGAGATTGTGATCTGGTGAGAACGGGTGGAACTTGTTGATCACCCTGTTGTCCTTTAGCCTGTTCCCTGCACTCAAAAGTAGATTCATCAAAACTAACATGAGGTGTTATTTCCACAACACGAGAGTTGTTGTTGAAAACTCTATAAGCCTTGATTCGAGCGGCATATCCAAGAAATATGCCCTTCGAAGCTTTGGCATCAAAAGTCTGGCTTCCTGCATCACCATAGCTCGTATGGTTTCTTTCCCAACCGCATGCAGTATTGATGGCCTCAGCCTAAAATCTCTTTGGCAAAGCTGAGCTTGTCAGCATGGATGTAGCTGCATCTTTCAGTGTTTGGTTTCTTAGCTCAGCTACTCCATTCTGTTGCGGAGTACGCACTGCTGATGTGTGATGTGTAATTCCATGCTTCTCGCAGTACTTGATGATGGTTTCATTTAGAAACTCAGTTCTATGATCTGATCGGATAGAAATGATCTTTATCTCTTGTTGGTTCAATATCCGATCCATCAGCTTGGGTAGCTCATCTCGGGTTTCACTCTTGTGGCGCATGAAGATGGTCCACGTATATCTTGAGTAGTCATCAGTTACAACCAGGGTGTATTCGTTGCCATTTATGCTCTTTGGTGTAACTGGCCCGAAGAGATTCATGTGGATCAGCTGTAACACTCGGTTGGTTGAGGGAGTTGTCTTCAATCGGAATGAAGATCTAGCGAGCTTTCCCAACTGGCATGCACTGCAGATATGTGTTGTTGAAAACACTCGGTTTGGTATGCCTTTTGCATGTTCTTGTCTGGCAAGTCGGTTCATTGTTTTGAAGTTCAGATGGTTGAGCCTTTTGTGCCACAGCCAGCTCACATCTGAACTGCTCTTTGATAACAGGCAGGTGTTAGGAAGGCTGCTGTTCCAGTCAGCGTAGTAAGCATTGCCGCTTGGTGATCGATTTCCCAACAATATCACCTGCTTTGATCCGACATTTTTAACCCTGCAACCCTGTGCATCAAACTTGACAGAGAAACCATTATCATAGAATCGGTTGATGAAGAGCAAGTTATGCTTCAATCCATCAACATAAGAAACATTAGAGATTGAAACATGATTGGTTTCAAGTGTATCGTAACCTCTGGTGTAACCTTTTGAGTTGTCACCAAAAGTAACTGATGGACCTTCTTTCTCCATGAAACTTCCAAGCAAATCCTTCAGATTCGTCATGTGTTTTGAGCATCCACTGTCCATCACCCACATTGTTGTAGACGCTTTATTCTTCCTCAGCTGTTTCTCCTGTACCTGCAAAGAGAAACTCGCTTAGGTCCCCAATTTCAGTTGGGTCCTGGAGGGTTAGAACTAGTTCCCTCTGGAACTGTGCGTCGCTTTTCCCTGTAAACTCGGATGGATTTATCATTCCAGATCACTCTCCCTTCATCATCAACTATAACAACACCTCGGTTATCCTTAGGCTTGTTGTTAGTAGTGATGTTCTGTTTCTTGGGAGGAGTTGGATTTCTCCCATTCTGAGCTTTCGGAGGAGAGGCTTTCCCCCTGTTTTGATGGCGATTCTTATCCTGTTGAATTTGTCTGTGAGGTCGGACGCCTTGTTGAAATCTTTGTGGCTGATTCTGATTCCAACTCCCTGAGTGTTGTCTATAGTTGTTCATGCCCTGTTGGTGGTTCATATTGTGGCATGAATATTTCCAGTTGTTCGACCTGTTCCTTGTTGGTTGACTCAGTTGGAACCTTTGGTTGAACTGATGTTGGAACCGCTGTTGATTCAGATGATTGAACCCTTGTCGGTTCCATTCTTTCTGATGTTGACTCTGAGGTTGATGCAGAGGTCTGTTCTGATTCTGAGTTCGGTTGCGATTATGTCTTCGACGCCTCTGATTCCTCTTCTGACTTTTGGAACATTCCCCCTCGGTTGATATTCCAACCGATGGAACATTCTGTCCTCCATCAACTACTTTTTTTCCCTTCTCAGTTGTAGTTGCCTTGGTCGGTTGAGCTTGCTGAGAAGTGGAAGTTGGATTACTTTGGGGAGGTTCAGAATCAGCTGGATTAGGTTCGACAACCTTGGCCTCAACAGCTTTGATGAAGGTTGCTGGAGGAATTCCACTATCTTTAATCACATCATAACCGAGTCCTGACAAGTCATCGATCTGTCTACTGTAACTGATAAGATTCTCGATGATCTTGGATGACTGATACAGCTTGATTAGATTGTCCTTCTCAGTTTGCAACTCCTTGAGGAGGACAGTTATCTGCTCGGTTTGTCCATCTGACTTCTTTATCAACTGGTCGATCTGAGTCTCTTGATTTTTCAACTGTTCATCCTGCTCCTTGATCTTCTTTGTCAACTCCTTGTTGGTTGGAGCATTAGTTCGGTTGACCACATTCAGTTGACTCATGAGATTCTCAATCTCCTCGGTTTGACTCTTGATCAGATCGTCCTTCACGGTTAAGGATTCTTTAAGTTTTGAGAATTGTTCTTGAAGACTCTTAAACTCAACCGATTGCTGATGAAGTTCCTCACTGAGTTCTTGAAGGTCACTCCAGGAGGGTTCCAACTCTTCATCCAGTGATTCCTGCATGTTAGAAATATTGGAAGAATTTAACTTATCAGGATTAGAGTGTACCTCAGTATCATCTTGGTCGGTTCCAAGTGCCATGAGGCATTAATCCTGACTGATGGCATTGTTTGTAGAAGTCAGCTCATCCTCATCTTCAGTGTCAGTGAAGATGTCCATGTCGTCAGCTGCTTCTTCTGCTACCATGGCCTTGTTCTTTCTAGCTTGCTTGGCCCTCAACGCTTCTCTCTCTTTCTTTGAGAGGTCTGGACAGTCAGCTTTGAAATGTCCCTCCTTGCCGCATTCAAAGCAACCGTTGGTCACAGGCTTTGAACCGTCTCGAGTTCGGTTGGACTTATAGAATCTCTTGTATTTTCCGAACCGAGTGTCCATGTCGGCTAGTTTCTTTGACAGGGCGGCAATGTTCTGTTGCAGTTATGTCTGCAGATCTTGTTGGCCTCGATGTTCTCGATTTGGAGTAGTTAGCTCGAAGAGCAACTGACTTTGAGGCTGAACCAACATCCTCAAGTCAACTCATCTGAACCGAGGACTGAGATCTTCTTCGGTTCACCTTATACTTATTTCCCTTTAAAATTGAGAACAATCTTTCAGTTCCTATTTCACCAAGGTCAGCTCGGCTCTTGTGGATATTGGTGAAGGTATCCCACTCAGCTTGTAGAGCTTGCAACACTTTGAGATTGATTTCTCTTAGCGTGTATTTTCCTTTTCGGATGGACTGGATTCTTCTGAGGATGTCCATAAATCGGAGCTCTAGCTGATCAATTGTTTCATCTGTTCTCAGACAAAAGTTGTCGAAGTCTTGGCATGCATGTGAGAACTTGTTCTCCTTCGTCTCATCGCTTCCTTCACTCAGCGATGCCAAGATATCCCACATTTCTTTGGCAGTCTCACACTCTTCAATCCAAGGGAGATAATCTTGTCCAACAGTGGACATAATCGTGCTTTGAGCCCAGATATCCAACTGGCTCACCTTGGCTTCCTCTGGAGTGTAGTCTTCAGGGCTGCTTCTCTACAAACTCCACAACTGTATCCCCATCGTTGGGATTTGTAGGAGTGCGAACGATTCTCTCTTTGATGATGATCGGTCCGGACGAGAGTACTTGTTGCATCCTATGATGCTTCGACAGTAGGATCTTCTTCATCCGCGTCCTTCAGGATGTATAATTTACTACCGAGAACATCTGCACACAATAACAGAACAAATAACAGAATAACATGACAAATATGCGTCCTTCATCCGTGTCCTTGACGTCCATCTGCACACAATAACAGAACAAATATGCGAGCAAATATGCACTAGCGTGAAAAATTAGATCTGTTCAGTTGACCACTGAAAAAAAATACCTCGAATTCACACCTTGTGAAACAGAGTCAGTAGTCTTTTGAACCACTGCTCCGATACCACTTGATGGTCCCGAAACGAGTTCTGGTGTATGGGAGGGGGGGGGGGGGAATATACCAGATGCAACTTTTTAAAACAACCCCTTAAAAATTATCTCAACCGAGTAAGGAAGCTCAGTTGGAATCAAAACCGAGTAAGAAACACTCGGTTGGAAGTGATGTGCTGTGCAGAATGTGGTGGAAATTAACTCATTAAAATTAACTCATGCTTTTATGCACGGTTGGTCAAGAACCAAGACAGTTAAGAATGCTAAGATCAGTTTGTATGCTGGTTAGAAGGACAGTTGAAAATGTAGGAAATAACTGAAGAATAAACTCAAGCACACAGAAATTTACGTGGTTCGGAGAAACCTCCTACGTCTACAGGGAGTTGTGAGTCCACACAACTCTCTTCAAGTTCTTCTGGACAAACCACTCAGCTTACGTGGGCTGAACAACCGTTAAGGATAAGTTTGCGGGTACTTATCAACCTTACAGTTTAGTTTTCGGGTACTAAACAACCTATCTACTCAGTTGCAGGAAGAGTAAGATCCTAAAACCTTTTCAGGTGAAAGAAAAAATGGGGTTCCAACTAAAAGCTCGAACACGAGGTGAGCTATGATCTAACACTCTACGAACTCTCACTAAGTGATGTTCTCAAGGTTCGATCTAAAGACACAAAAACTAACTAACTCTAGAACTCTCAACAAGTGATGTTCTAAGAGATTGAATGCAGTTCAGCTCGTGAAGAATATAGCTCTTTCTTTCGCTCTCTGGTTTCTTCTCGCGTGTATGTCTTGTATCCTTTTCGAATGAATGAAGGCCTCTATATATAGGCGAAGAAAGTTGACTAGCCGTTGGAGGAGCCGTTGATCTCTGTTCTTTGAAAGCGATGGCTTGTCTCTCATCTCTGCAGACTTTCCCGATACGGCATCTGTGCTCTTCTGCTTTCCATCTGAGATAGCCTTGTGTTGGGCCAAATGGGGTAATGACTGAACGGTCAAACCCTCACGTGACTTTCTTTTTGAAATTCAAATCTTAACAACAGACTTCCAGCAAGGAGTGGTCGGTTAAGACTTTCGATCTTCAACTAACTTGTTCTTCAGCTGATGTTCTAACTGACTACTAACAGTTGAATTCTCAGCTGACTTCAACTTCAAGCTGTTAATCTTCTGGGTTGAAATATACAACTGATGTTCGGAAGCTGAACGCTCAGTTGTCTTCCTTGTATCTTCTCAGTTGGGTTTGGACGCTTAGATGATTTCCTTTCATCTGATGTTCTCTTCCCCCATACTGCTTCTCATCTGATGAACGCTCAGTTGTTTTCCTTACAACTGATGTTCTATCTTTTGAGACTTCTTCCTTTGAATACTTAGTCGATTTTTGCATCTGTATGCTCAACTATCGAACTGACACTTGAACGTAACTTCCCCCTTTTTAATATGATGAACGCTCAGTTGTGTTCCTCACAACTGATGTTCTATCCGAGTGAAGCCTTGTTGCTGTCTTCAGCTGGAGACCTGTAAAGATAAAATCTTAACAATGCTCAAACAGCGAGCCTAACTACTGACCTTAGGATCTGGCAACATCTACTCGGTTGGGGTCAGTTGGTTTTGGAATCAATCAAAACTTTTACTTAAATTTCCCAACAGTCACCAAATCATCAATTACTAGTTAAATCATAATCTAACACTTCTAATTTCATGAATTAGAACTCTATAATTTTCGAACCCTAACCTCTAATTTCGGTTTTCATCATTAACTTAGGGGAATGACTTCTCTTTGCATCCAATCATCTAGTAATCCATTTCTTATGCATAATCATTCAATTAACCAAGCTTAGATCAATATACTACCACCCTTCATTATTTTCGGTCCATATCAAAAGCTAAGGGGGAATGATTTTCTCTTCAATCCAACCATGGAAATCCATTTCTATCCATTAAATAACATGAATTAAAACTTAGCACATCCTACTTCATCCATTAAATTTTCGGTCTCAATCAATAATTAAGAGAATCAAAATTCTAAATTGATAGAAATAGAGCTTAGGTGATTACCTTGATAGATATGTGATTAGAATTGAAAGTTGATGGATGATGTGCAATATTGGATGGTGAAAACCTTGAAGAATCCTTGAAAGAGCTTCAATGGAGATGGAATAGTGGGGGGGGGGGGGAGGGCAGTTTTGGTGGGATTAAAGGAGAAGAAGATGACTAATGGTATAGATATTTAGGCATAAAGGAGGATGACTCACAAGGTGACTCACTAAGGGTCGTTTGGCTCGAAAATATTTGATGCAATATCTCGTTTCCGGGTTTTAAACAACGTTATAAAAATCGAGAATTATATTCTTAGTCGGTCATATTTCCGGCGAAAACTAATTCGACCGTTAGTTCCGAAAGAATTTACATAGTCGGAAAGTATATTTCGTTTTCCGAAATCCGATAAAAAGTCGGGACATCACAGTCCAAATTTTATCCGGAAAAATTAATAAAAACGGATTTTTATTAACTTACTCGTCTCGCAAAAAGAGTGAATGTAAAATTAGACAGTTTCTCGATTTGAGTTTTCGGGCGAAAATTTTATCGGACGCGAAAACCCTAATACAGTAGTCGTTCAACCAACTTCTGGAATTTATTTTCAGAAACGGTTTTCACCGTTAGTCTTAGAATTGAAAATCCTTAACTTAGGCGTGCAAAGCCTTAATTATTTAGAATTTTTTTTATTTCTCGACGGAAGAAAATATCTGGGGTATTACATTTTATTAATTAAATTAAACTTAAAAGTTATGATCAAGGTTGATAGTTCTTGATGATTCAAGTTAGATTTGATGAATGTGATCAATCGATAATGAAGATGAAGTTAAAACAATTCGAGTTTCTTCTCAAAATTTTTGAATTCGAGTTAAGATGAAGAAGTTGTCGAGAATCAAGATCGTTAATGGAAAATCGAGTTTAAATAATAAGAAATGAGAAATAATGTAAAGAAAATGAAAAATAAGAAGAATAATCGAGTTAATTAAAAGTAATTTGACGTCATTAGAATCTTTTTATCGAGTTAATAAATTTCCGATCTGTCACGCCCCGACTCTCGAGGTGCGACTTACGAATAATAACAAACCTAAACAACTAACAACTAACTCAAATAAAGGGAACATGCTCGGGGAAAACAAAGATGAAACATAAGGCAATCGAATTTGGTTTTCAAAAGCACAATGAATTAATAACCGAGCATCTTAACTTCACTTTAAACAGGAATTCAAACAAGTAATTCATGCTGGTGGGAAAGGAATTCCAATAAAAGGGGAAAATATACGAATATATATACATCAAGATAAGGGATCATGTTCAACAACAAATCAAGTTACGAGCCCATCACTCGGGGTTACAAGTTAAAGGGTTTACGAATTCAACAAGCATTCAAAGTGTTCGAGCACAACGCTCGGAATCAAAAACATGAATATTAAAGTACTGGCATCAACAGACATTAGATCAAAAGGATTGCAGCGGAAATTAGCATCAACTCCCAACACTTGCACGTATGAAGACGTACAAATGCCAGTCCGAAATTCTACTAAACTTAACCAACAAAACCAAACCACACCACCAAGTATCCACGTCATCGCCATCCAGTCAACCTGCATGTTTAGAAACACACGCAGGGCTGAGTACTTCGTACTCAGTGAACACAAGCCAAAACATTTGAATAAGGATGCTTCTTAAAGCTATATTAATTGAACTTGCCTTGCCGAACATCACAAGTATATAAGCAGTTTTAAAAACGGTTTTACTTGTGCATGTCAAAACATTTTTCTTTAAACAGACTGCACAGCAAATAACATATAATATAAAAGCATGTATCATCTATCACAAATAACTTCACTGTGCCGAGAAGTAGGCCTCCTTCTCAAACACTGTGACCGGCCTAACTGAAGCAAGGCTCACAGTCACCTCAACATATACCACACGTGGGTTCCTGCTTTCACAGGATAATCACATCTTCATATAAATAGATGATAACACATACTAACTTCAATAAAATGGCAAGTCAATCACATTTGAAAATCATAATATAATATTCAATAGCATAACTACTTTTCATCGATAGTTTTGGTTCAGAAAAGCCCACCTGACTTCCGAAGAACTAGCTAGGTGGTCTAGGGCTACTTGTCCTCACTTAACGATCCGTCCGGCTCGATCCTTCACAGTTCGACATCGATAGGAAGATAAGATATATGAAAGACGGACACAAAGGCGTTGGACTTTAACTGACGGACTTCTATTTGAGTCGTCTCTCTCTTCGCTCTAACTTTTCTAAAAGATCTCGCGTTCTCGTCTTTAAATTATTAACTCTATTCGAATTGGTTAACTTTACTACTCAACATCGTATACTTTTCTCGTTCTAATTAATAACTTCATTGTTACCACTCTATTATTTGAGCTTTATTTCATAGACTTTAGTTCATTCTCAATTTAACAATCAATCATCTTGCATACAAGTTCAATCATCTTTCACATTATAATACCATCATGCATTTAAACACTTATTCAAACATATAATGAATTCAAATAAATCAAACATACTTCAAGACATATTAACATTCATTCAATTTGGACCTTAAAATCTAACTCGATTATGCATTTCTTTTTATGAAGGCTCAAACTATTCATTCTATTTTTCTTACTTATATAGACAATGCTTTGTTTTACATCCGTTATCTTATAAGGTATTTTATAACTTTTATTCAATTAACAAAATTTCTCCTTAATTATTATTAACTCTTATAAAATTAGGATTTTCTTATTCATCTTTAATTTGATCCTTACTTCTTATCTTGACTATTGTTCCTCTAATTATTATCTCGATTTATCTTTTTATTCGCTTGGTTAGAAACAACGTATTCAATTAATCTTCTTTCCATTTAAATTTTGACATCTTATTTTATTCTCATTTTCTCGATCAACTTATACGAGTATCTATCTTAACTCGTCTAGCATCTTTTTCTTTACTCGATTTAATTTTCTTTTTTACTTTTTATCGATTAATTTTTCTTAAACTCGGTTTTCTCTATTTTTGTTTATTTCTTTAAAAATTTCTTTTTTATTTGTCTTTAACTTAAGCCATTTCTTACTAAATAATTTCCTTATCTTTTGATACACATTTTTATGAATTAACTCACTTTATTAATCACATTATAAAAGATCTTTTTATTGTATTTTTTAGTAAAATTTCAAGTCTTTAAATTTTAATGTAAGACATTTAATTAATAAATCTTTTCATACATCTTTTCATCTTTTATTTAATTAAAAGCTTTTCAATTTTAAGTCTTTTTATCAATACTTCTATCTCTATTCCATATTCAAATTAATCACTAATACATACTTAAACATCCAATCTTTTTATTATTTCTACAATTAATTTCTTTTAAAACTTCAACATGCAAACTTATTTTCTTAATTTACACATATGTATAATCATATTAACATAACATACAATCATTCCATTGATCAAAATAACACTCAATTCATCAACAAAATTAACAAAATAAAACCTCTATTTTTCCTCAAAAGTCACGGCACACACATACACATTTTGTGCATTTTATTTCTCAATTTTTCATGCAAATAATCTCACTACTAACATGATAAAAATAACAAATCAAGCATCAAAATAACAATAACTCAAAGATTCACAATTTTCCTATTTTTCTTATAATTTTCGGTATTCATCTTAGTTTTAGGGTTTTAATTTCTTTTTCTTTTCTTATTTCACCGATTAATATCTAATGCTCGATTCTCCTAACGAATTCTTCTCACTCGATTAGCACATGCATATCCTAAGTTTGCCTAAACATAAATTAAATAACATGCATGCATAGATCTTTCCTTTAGGACTTATAGACATACATTTTTACAACTAATCAAATGAATTTCATACTTAATTAAATGAGAATTCTTCTCTTGGCTCTTTGGAATTGAAATGGATGGAAATGGTAGCTTCTAAGCTTGAATCTTGAAAAGAAGAAGGATGTCTTCTTGAATCCTCAAAGAAAAAGAAATAATATGGGATTAATCATCCATAAGTTTTAAGAATCAAAATAAAGAAAAGTGTTGGATAATTCTTGAATTCAACTTCAAGAACTTGGAAGATTCTTACCTTTCTTTGAAAATATGGACGAAATGGATGGAGATTGATAACTTCTACTTCATTTTCATGGATGGAGATCTTGAATCCATGGTTGCATGTGAAGAAAAATCAAGTATGAGGGAGAGAGAGATATTGCCGAGAGGCAGAGAGAGCTTGGGAGAGTCTGAGAGATGGTTTTCTTTCTTGCTAGAGAGAGAGAGAGATCGAAATGGAGAGAGAGAGATGGAGTGTGATGAATGAATTGTTGTCTTCCTACTTGTCTTAGATGAATAAAATTCAAATCCAACAAAGGGAAAAGGTATACTTGTTGGAAGTTGTAAAAGACAAGACTTGATAGGTGATGTGATATTAACTTGCATGCACACTTTAAGTAATCCATGCATAAGACATAATCATGATGTGTTAGTCTTGGAAATTGAGGGATGATGGGAGAGGAGGTGTGAGGTGGCGAGAGAGGGAGAGAGGTGGATGACACGTGTCGTCGTCGTGTCGTTACGGGTATTAATTATCCGGTCGTAAAGGTTTTCCGGGTAAAATGATTCGTATTAATTCCGTTTTGTTTTCTTAACGGATCTAACCTCTTCTCGTTTCACTTTTGACACTAACTCATCCCAATCCTATTTCACGTCTCAAATTAAAAGGTTAAAGGTTTCGATCATTTTAGTCCTTTAATTCTTAAAAGAATTTAATCGGCTTATTAATCCGTTTATTAATCCTTGTCAAGACTAATGCCTCATTTCTCTTCTCAATTCTCGGATAAGTTCTTACCCTATCTCAGTGATCTTAAAAGAAATTCTAGGTTCGAAGGTTCTAATTCAATTCTATTCTAGTCTCGTCGGCGTAAACATATTTCTCGGCGATTAACGATATGTTTTCTCAATTAAACAAACTTCTCGGGATATTTCCGGAATCTAATCTCATACTCATTTTCATATAAACGACTCAACAAGCATATCACATCATCATCATCTCAGATAAATAGAACAGATAAATTCACACAAGATTCACAAGGCAATTTAAACGTTTTATTCAATTCTCATCGATTAGAAAAGAAAAATTTTACTCCTAAATTCTCATCTTTGAACTTACTCGGTTAATTAGACGCTCTCTAAAGATATAAGAACTCGGGTTATCACATCCTCACCCTCTTAAAAAAAAATTTGTCCCGAAATTTACTGACCTCAAGAAAAAAACTCGGGATACTTTGCTTTCATCTTTTCTTCGAGCTCCCAAGTGGCTTCTTCAAGATCGTGATGACACCACTTGACTTTCACTAAGGGAATCGATTTCGTTCTAAGCTGCTGGACTTTATAATCTAAAATCTCTTCAGGTTTCTCTTCGTAGCTTAGATCGGGTTTCATCTCAACATCTTCTTGACGTATTACATGCTTCGGATCGAAGACATATTTTCTCAACTGCGATACGTGAAACACGTTATGCGAACTTCTGAAACTAGGCGGTAACGCTAAAAGATACGATACGGATCCAATCCTCTCAAGGATCTCGTATGGTCCTATAAAACAAGGTTTAAGCTTTCCTTTAACTCCAAAACGATAAATTCCTTTCAAGGGGGATACTTTCAAAAACACTTTATTTCCTTCCTCAAACTCTAACTTGGATCTTCGATTATCGGCATACGACTTCTGTCGACTCTGAGCTTCCTTAATCTTCTCACGGATCTGACGTACAGATTCTATCATTTCCTCAGTCGCTTCTTGCCCTAACACTTTCCTTTCACCGACTTCATTCCAATACAACGGCGATCTACACTTCTTTCCGTAAAGAGCTTCATACGGGGCCATTCCTATAGTATTCTGATAGCTATTGTTGTATGCGAACTCAACAAGAGGTAAAACTTTTTCCCACTCGACTCCTTTATCTAACAAGACGGCTCTCAACATATCTTCGAGAATTTGGATTGTTCGCTCGGACTGACCATCGGTTTGAGGGTGGTAAGCAGTGCTGAACTGCAATTGGGTTCCCAACTCTTTGTGGAAACTTTCTCAAAAACGGGCGGTGAACTTCGAGTCTCTATCAGAGGTAATCGTCTTCGGAACTCCGTACAACTTCACAATTTCTTTGATATATATCTCGGCTAACTTGGCTGATCCATAGGTATGTGGAATAGGTATGAAGTGAGCAGACTTCGTCAACCTATCCATGATTACCCATACTACTGTATTTCCTTTTCTTGATCTTGGCAATCCTGTCACAAAATCCATTGTGATTCCATCCCACTTCCACTCTGGGACGGGTAACGGTTGCAGAGGTCCATACGGTCTTTGATGTAAGGACTTCACTTGCTGGCAAGCTAAACATCTTTCAACGAATAATGCCACATCCGTCTTCATTCCATTCCACCGAAACTGGTTCTTTAGGTCTTGGTACATCTTCGTGCTGCCGGGATGACCTGTATATGGGGTTTCATGAGCTTCACTCATTATTTCGTTCTTCAACTTGTCATCGTTAGGTACGCAAATTCTTCCTTGATACAACAACGCATTATCGCTTGATTCTGCAAAATCTTTAACTTCTCCACTTCTCACTTTCCTTCGTAGCTTTTCTAATTCTTCGTCTCTTCTTTGGCCTTCTATGATATGGTTTCTTAAGTCAGGCATCACTAATAAGGTAGCAATTACTTGATCTACTGTCGCTGGCGGTACGATTACTTCAATCTTCATCTTCGCAAACTCTTCAATCAACTCGACTTCATCGGTTAAAAGAAATCCTAACTCGATCCTGTCCGACTTTTCCTTCCTTCTCTTTCTACTTAACGCGTCGGCTACTACGTTCGCTTTACTGGGATGGTAAGATATCTTGCAATCGTAGTCTTTTACTAGCTCAAGCCATCTCCTTTGTCTCATGTACTCCTTCTGCTCGAAGAAGTATTTCAGGCTTTTGTGATCTGAGAATATTTCACACTTCGCTCCATAAAAGTAATGTCACCATATCTTCAAAGCATGAACGACGGCTGCTAATTCCAGGTCGTGGGTTGGATACTTCTCTTCATGAGGTTTGAGTTGCCTGGAAGCATATGCAATCACTTTTCCATTTTGCATTAGCACACATCCTAGTCCTTGAGCAGATGCATCGGTATAAACAACATAATCTTTATCTGGCTCGGGTAGGGCTAGAACTGGGGCTGTCGTTAATCTCGTCTTGAGTTCTTGAAAACTTTTCTCACACTCTTCCGTCCATGTGAAATTCGTTTCTTTCTTCAACAGGCTCGTCATCGGCTTCGCGATCTTAGAAAATCCTTCAATGAATCTCCGGTAGTATCCTGCTAAACCAAGAAAACTACGGATTTCATGTACCAACATCGGGGACTTCCAATCTTGCACAGCTTTCACTTTCTCCATATCCACTTGGATGCCTTCGGACGAAACTACATGTCCTAAGAAATTTACTGCTTTCAACCAAAATTCGCACTTACTGAATTTGGCATACAGCTTTTCCGTTCTAAGCGTTTCTAACACGATTCTTAAATGCTCTTCATGCTCAGCTTCACTCCTTGAATACACCAAAATATCGTCTATGAAGACAATCACGAACTTGTCCAAATATTCGTGAAAAACTCTATTCATCATATCCATGAACACTGCCGGGGCATTTGTTAATCCAAATGGCATTACTATGAATTCGTAATGTCTATATCTCGTTCTAAAAGCAGTCTTTGGAATATCTTCTTGCTTGATCTTCAGTTGATGGTATCCAGACCTTAAGTCAATCTTGGAGAAAACACCGGCTCCTTTTAGCTGGTCAAACAAATCATCTATCCTTGGTAGTCTATGCACATCCTTAAACTACCGTCCTTTTTCTTTACGAACAAAATCGGAGCACCCCAAGGCGATACACTCGGTCGAATGTAGCCTAAGTCCAACAATTCTTGCAGTTGGATCTTTAATTCTCGAAGTTCCTTTGGGGCCATTCGATACGGTGCCTTGGATATCGGGGCTGATCCGGGTTCTAAATCGATTGAAAATTCTAACTGACGATCAGGGGGTAAACCTGGTAACGCTTCAGGAAACACATCCTTGAATTCTCTTACGACTGGAACATCGTCGATACTTAACTCGTGATTTTTGTCCTTATTCAGATAGACTAGGTACGCTTGGGTTCCTTTCTTCCGCATCAATCTCTGCGCTTTCATGGCTGAAATTATCGGTACACTCTTCTTCACTCTCTTTTCCATTCCAAAATCTATGGTTGATTCTTCTCCAGGGGATTTAAACGATATCTGTCTCAAATCGCATCGAATCGTCGCAAAATTCTTGGTTAGCCAATCCATTCCTAGGATTATATCGACGTCTCGCATTTGGATTATATTCAGGGATTTCGCGACTAACCTACGGTTTTCGACTTCAAAATCTAGGTTCGAGCAAACATGCGAAACTAACGCAGACTTTCCTAAAGGGGTTGCGACACTAAGCATCTGATTCGATTCTTCTACTTCTAGCTCTAGGTTCTCTATGCAGATACTAGATATAAACGAATGCGAAGCTCTGGTATCAAACAAAACAATAACAGGTATGTTGTTAAGCTTTCCCATACCTGCCAGATTTCCTTTCTCCTTTTCCTGCGGTTTCTGCTCAATCGAGTACGTTCTTTGGAAAAGCGGCGGTTCTTGCTGAGGAGGTTGCTGCCTTGGCTGCGGCGGCTTACGTTGACGTGGAACAAACTTCTGCAGATGAGCTGCCTCGATAGCTTTCATTTGCGATGGCTGGAACTGGTTTGGTCTTCCGCTTCTAAACCCTTGTTGCTTACTTGGGCACTGGTTGGAGAAATGACCAGGCTGACCACAAGTATAGCAAACGTTGCTTCCACTCTTACAAACGCCTTGATGCATCTTTCCGCATTTCGCACAGGGAGGGAATCCTAAAGGTCCGATGGGTAGGTTGCCTCGGTTCGTTTGCGGTGCTTTTCCCTTCTGTGGTTGCGGTTGGCTCTTTCCTTGCCACTGCTTCTTGGTTGGTTGGTTTCCACTATTCCACTTCCCTTTCCTCTTTCCATATTGGCCGAACTGGGGTTGTTGAGCAGACGTGGTCGTGATCATCTGGCTTTGGGGTTGGGGATTCGCTGAGGGTTGCGATCCTTTTTCCGGTTGCATTGCTAACTCCATATTTAAAGCTCGGTTTAAAGTTTCAGCGTACGTCAAACCACTTTGGCTGGCGAGAACTACTCGAATATCTTGCCTAAGTCCTGCTCTAAACAACTCGCACATCTTCTCATCAGTGTCGACCATATCGGGCGCAAATCGGGCTAACTCACAAAATTCCTGGTCGTACTCGGCTACAGATCTTTTTCCTTGCTTCAGATTGGTAAACTCATTGGATTTCTGCTTACGGTAACTTCTTGGCACAAACTTTTCGTACAACGCTTCTTTAAACTGATCCCATGACAACTCTTCGCGTTCTTCGGGAGAATACATCCTTTGCTTTGCCTCCCATCAATAATCGGCTGTTCCTTTAAGCTGATACGCCATGCATTCCAAACGCTCGCAATCGGAACAACGAAGGAAACGAAAAATTCGCTCTAAAGAATGAATCCAGTCTTCGGCATCAACCGGACTGCCTTTACCGTCGAACGTCGGGGGATTTTGTCGGAGAAACAACTCTTCGACTTGTCTTTCGTTTTGAGGGGGTGGAGTAGGGTCACGCTGCCCTTCTGCATTATCTTCGGGAATCCTAACGTTTCTACGTCTTGGCGGCATTCTAAAGATTAAAACAAGGGAAAAACTTTAACCACTCTAGATTTTTAGCTTACACGGAACCTTTCTCGATTCTGAATACATTTCTCTTTTGGGAGGAACACGATTCTCGATTGGTACTTAGATATTTAATAAAAAATTAAAGCTTTCTCAAATAATTCATTACTTCAATTTGTCATATATACATGCATCTCATTCAGTTTCTAATAATCGTCACATATTCATTTCATTATATATTCATATCATCATCATAGGTTCTTGAAACAATCAAGCATAATCACAGAGCAAATATCATCACTTCATATTTAAGTATTCAATTTGATTCAATAATTCAGAAATTTCAACTTCAATTCAAAGAACTAAATGTTTTAACTTCCAAACGCTTAACAGCGGCCTTCTCTAGGAATTATAACACTTAGGGAATTTACTTTGAAAACATTTCCCTTTTTCCTAGTCAAATTATGATAGTCTTCATCGCAGGTTACAACATAACTAAAGAAAAATAAAAGAGTTCAACTCTCAGCACACTCGAATTTAAACGATTGAATTCAACAACTCTCTTGGAACATTCCTACACATAGGAGTCATCTTCACTTGGTCCGTTATCATCATACTGTTCCGCTTCGGGATCCACTCCGTAGTGCTCTATAATCTCCTCATCTTCTTCCGGGTCTTCTTCCTCCTCCTCTTCCTCTTCACGCATTTGTCCTTCAAACAGCACGTCATCTTCCTCGACATTATCATCCTCTATGGCGAAACACTCGCGCTCGGCTTCTCTCAAGGCTTCTTCGCAATCTTCCAGGGTATAATTCATCGCAGCTAGCTCAGATTCGATCCATGGCTGGGTAGGAAAAACATTGTTAGGTAGAGTCTGAAGATATCCGGTTCCTACAGTCGCTGCATCAACGGTTTCACTTCTATTTGCTTTGTCGTCGCTTGAGCGGGTTTGGCTAGAGGATTCTGCTCTAGGGTGGCTCAAAAAGGTTGCTTGCGGATGATTCATATAAGCAGCTATTTGGTTCTTATTTGAAGAAGAATTTTCATCACATCCATTTGGCTGCAATGTTGATAAGTCAGAAAAACAAAGGAATCAAGAAAATTAAGTTAAAAGCACACCACTTACAAATGGATAATCTGCAAGAGGATTTTGAGGTTGAAGATTAGTTCGCGGCGGCGAATTGATGTGGAGAGAAACAGTTCCACTTGGAGGAATTGGTGAAGGATTACGAACAAAGTCATTCAACAAGCTTGGAGTATCATCTTCATAAGGTTCGGGCGGAGGAGCACCATAGGACATAAAACGAGCTGAAATCGCGGAGATAAAAGCATTTACGTCATCGTAAAGGGTTCGGTCGAAGTAACGGTAGCCTAGAAATCGAGGAACAAGAGATGCTGCCCAGTCCTTCCATTCTTGTGGTAGCGCTTGAATCAGGTGCGTCATGCTTTCTAGCGGTCCTACGTCCATATATTGAACCTTTCCCCAAATCGTATGGTATCGTGCTAAGAATTCTGCTAAAGATTCGTTATTTTCCATTCTCGCGTGCAAATACTCTTGCATCCAATCAACGTTGTCCATCCTATACGAATTTTAAACGCATAAGCACACTTAACAAATTATCGAACATATTACGAATTCTACTACATACTCATTTCTGCGTTCCAAAGAGGGATTTTTGGGCAATTCCAAATCACGTAACCAATCGCACACACACCTTATTCTTTACGATCTTTTCACACGCACTCACAAAGGGGAAGACATTCTAAAGAAATCTAGTTATTAATCAGCTTAACAAATTCATCTCAAAACATCATAGCTCAGTAAAATAACTTTAAAGAAAATTCTCAACATTTTAATAACTCAAACATCATTTTAACTTGAAAAGAAAACTTTTAGAAAAAGACATACCTGGTTGCCGGATGAGATGGAGGATAACTTGATGTGGTTTACTGACTCAAATAAGTCTAAGAATTAAATCTAGACTCGACTCATCAAGGAATAACAGACTTTAGAACAAATAAAAGCCTTGCTCTGATACCAACCTGTCACGCCCCGACTCTCGAGGTGCGACTTACGAATAATAACAAACCTAAACAACTAACAACTAACTCAAATAAAGGAAAGATGCTCGGGGAAAACAAAGATGAAACATAAGGCAATCGAATTTGGTTTTCAAAATCATAATGAATTAATAACCGAGCATCTTAACTTCACTTTAAACAGGAATTCAAACAAGTAATTCATGTTGGTGGGAAAGGAATTCCAATAAAAGGGGAAAATATACGAATATATATACATCAAGATAAGGGATCATGTTCAACAACAAATCAAGTTACGAGCCCATCGCTCGGGGTTACAAGTTAAAGGGTTTACGAATTCAACAAGCATTCAAAGTGTTCGAGCACAACGCTCGGAATCAAAAACATGAATATTAAAGTACTGGCATCAACAGACATTAGATCAAAAGGATTGCAGCGGAAATTAGCATCAACTCCCAACACTTGCACGTATGAAGACGTACAAATGCCAGTCCGAAATTCTACTAAACTTAACCAACAAAACCAAACCACACCACCAAGTATCCACGCCATCGCCATCCAGTCAACCTGCATGTTTAGAAACACACGCAGGGCTGAGTACTTCGTACTCAGTGAACACAAGCCAAAACATTTGAATAAGGATGCTTCTTAAAGCTATATTAATTGAACTTGCCTTGCCGAACATCACAAGTATATAAGCATAACTAGCTAGGTGGTCTAGGGCTACTTGTCCTCGCTTAACGATCCGTCCGGCTCGATCCTTCACAGTTCGACATCGATAGGAAGATAAGATATATGAAAGACGGACACAAAGGCGTTGGACTTTAACTGACGGACTTCTATTTGAGTCGTCTCTCTCTTCGCTCTAACTTTTCTAAAAGATCTCGCGTTCTCGTCTTTAAATTATTAACTCTATTCGAATTGGTTAACTTTACTACTCAACATCGTATACTTTTCTCGTTCTAATTAATAACTTCATTGTTACCACTCTATTATTTGAGCTTTCTTTCAAGGACTTTAGTTCATTCTCAATTTAACAATCAATCATCTTGCATACAAGTTCAATCATCTTTGACATTATAATACCATCATGCATTTAAACACTTATTCAAACATATAATGAATTCAAATAAATCAAACATACTTAAAGACACATTAACATTCATTCAATTTGGACCTTAAAATCTAACTCGATTATGCATTTCTTTTATGAAGGCTCAAACTATTCATTCTATTTTTCTTACTTATATAGACAATGCTTTGTTTTACATCCGTTATCTTATAAGGTATTTTATAACTTTTATTCAATTAACAAAATTTCTCCTTAATTATTATTAACTCTTATAAAATTAGGATTTTCTTATTCATCTTTAATTTGATCCTTACTTCTTATCTCGACTATTGTTCCTCTAATTATTATCTCGATTTATCTTTTTATTCGCTTGGTTAGAAACAACGTATTCAATTAATTATTCAATTAATCTTCTTTCCATTTAAATTTTGACATCTTATTTTATTCTCATTTTCTCGATCAACTTATACGAGTATCTATCTTAACTCGTCTAGCATCTTTTTCTTTACTCGATTTAATTTTCTTTTTTACTTTTTATCGATTAATTTTTCTTAAACTCGGTTTTCTCTATTTTTGTTTATTTCTTTAAAAATTTCTTTTTTATTTGTCTTTAACTTAAGCCATTTCTTACTAAATAATTTCCTTATCTTTTGATACACATTTTTATGAATTAACTCACTTTATTAATCACATTATAAAAGATCTTTTTGTTGTATTTTTAGTAAAATTTCAAGTATTTAAATTTTAATGTAAGACATTTAATTAATAAATCTTTTCATACATCTTTTCATCTTTTATTTAATTAAAAGCTTTTCAATTTTAAGTCTTTTTATCAATACTTCTATCTCTATTCCATATTCAAATTAATCACTAATACATACTTAAACATCCAATCTTTTTATTATTTCTACAATTAATTTCTTTCAAAACTTCAACATGCAAACTTATTTTCTTAATTTACACATATGTATAATCATATTAACATAACATACAATCATTCCATTGATCAAAACAACACTCAATTCATCGACAAAATTAACAAAATAAAACCTCTATTTTTCCTCAAAAGTCACGGCACACACATACACATTTTGTGCATTTTATTTCTCAATTTTTCGTGCAAATAATCTCATTACTAACATGATAAAAATAACAAATCAAGCATCAAAATAACAATAACTCAAAGATTCATATTTTTCCTATTTTTCTTATAATTTTCGGTATTCATCTTAGTTTTAGGGTTTTAATTTCTTTTTCTTCTCTTATTTCACCTATTAATATCTAATGCTCGATTCTCCTAACGAATTCTTCTCACTCGATTAGCACATGCATATCCTAAGTTTGCCTAAACATAAATTAAATAACATGCATGCATAGATCTTTCCTTTAGGACTTATAGACATACATTTTTACAACTAATCAAATGAATTTCATACTTAATTAAATGGGAATTCTTCTCTTGGCTCTTTGGAATTGAAATGGATGGAAATGGTAGCTTCAAAGCTTGAATCTTGAAAAGAAGAAGGATGTCTTCTTGAATCCTCAAAGAAAAAGAAATAATATGGGATTAATCATCCATAGGTTTTAAGAATCAAAATAAAGAAAAGTGTTGGATAATTCTTGAATTCAACTTCAAGAACTTGGAAGATTCTTACCTTTCTTTGAAAATATGGATGAAATGGATGGAGATTGATAACTTCTACTTCATTTTCATGGATGGAGATCTTGAATCCATGGTTGCATGTGAAGAAAAATCAAGTATGAGGGAGAGAGAGAGATATTGCCGAGAGGGAGAGAGAGCTTGGGAGAGTTTGAGAGATGGTTTTCTTTCTTGCTAGAGAGAGAGAGAGATCGAAATAGAGAGAGAGAGATGGAGTGTGATGAATGAATTGTTGTCTTCCTACTTGTCTTAGATGAATAAAATTCAAATCCAACAAAGGGAAAAGGTATACTTGTTGGAAGTTGTAAAAGACAAGACTTGATAGGTGATGTGATATTAACTTGCATGCACACTTTAAGTAATCCATGCATAAGACATAATCATGATGTGTTAGTCTTGGAAATTGAGGGATGATGGGAGAGGAGGTGTGAGGTGGCGAGAGAGGGAGAGAGGTGGATGACACGTGTCGTCGTCGTGTCGTTACGGGTATTAATTATCCGGTCGTAAAGGTTTTCCGGGTAAAATGATTCGTATTAATTCCGTTTTGTTTTCTTAACGGATCTAACCTCTTCTCGTTTCACTTTTGACACTAACTCATCCCAATCCTATTTCACGTCTCAAATTAAAAGATTAAAGGTTTCGATCATTTTAGTCCTTTAATTCTTAAAAGAATTTAATCGGCTTATTAATCCGTTTATTAATCCTTGTCAAGACTAATGCCTCATTTCTCTTCTCAATTCTCGGATAAGTTCTTACCCTATCTCAGTGATCTTAAAAGAAATTCTAGGTTCGAAGGTTCTAATTCAATTCTATTCTAGTCCAGTCGGCGTAAACATATTTCTCGGCGATTAACGATATGTTTTCTCAATTAAACAAACTTCTCGGGATTTTTCCGGAATCTAATCTCATACTCATTTTCATATAAACGACTCAACAAGCATATCACATCATCATCATCTCAGAT
Organism: Schizonepeta tenuifolia; assembly: GCA_029490685.1. Lineage (NCBI taxonomy): Eukaryota > Viridiplantae > Streptophyta > Magnoliopsida > Lamiales > Lamiaceae > Schizonepeta > Schizonepeta tenuifolia. Next base: position 91,200,066 of record CM055955.1, on the reverse strand, counting down.
AAATAGAACAGATAAATTCACACAAGATTCACAAGGCAATTTAAACGTTTTATTCAATTCTCATCGATTAGAAAAGAAAAATTTTACTCCTAAATTCTCATCTTTGAACTTACTCGGTTAATTAGACGCTCTCTAAAGATATAAGAACTCGGGGTATCACACGATTAATGGCACGTTTTACGAGAAAAAGACGAAAATTTTATTTAGTAAGTTAGTTTAGAATTTTAATTTCCTATTAAATGATTAAAGTTATAAATTATTAAGAGAGAATGACATTAATTTTATAAAAGCTTAATAATTTATAATTTCTAAAAACTGAGCTGAGTCGAGTTAGCATAATTCAATAACCGAGTCCTAAATGATTAACCGAGTTTATAATTATGATTAAATAATTAAATTAGTTTTCTAGAATTTTCTAGAATATTTCATTATATTTGGAAAATTTTTCTTTTTCCAAATAATTATCGAAGTCGATCGTTTACCTGTTTGTGAACGATCGATTCTTGATCTGAAAGTTTGTTTGTGAAAGATTTGAGATGTTAGAAACCGAGAATTAATTTCATAATTTTCTGAGTTTGTTTAACTCAAGAAATCGAGAAAAAACGAGACGTGTGATGTGAATTGTAATACCCCAGATATTTTCTTCCAACGAGAAATAAAAATTTTCTAATTAATTAAGGCTTTGCACGCCTAAGCTAAGGATTTTCAATTCTAAGACTAACGGTAAAATCCATTTCTGAAAATAAATTTCAGAAGTCGGTTGAACGACTACTGTATTAGGGTTTTCGCGTCCGATAAAATTTTCACCCGAAAATTCAAATTGAGAAACCGTCTGATTTTACATTCACTCTTTTTGTGAGACGAGTAAGTTAGTAAAAATCCGTTTTTATTATTTTTCCGGATAAAATTTGGACTGTGATGTACCGACTTTTTATCGGATTTTGAAAAACGAAATTGTTTTCCAAGTATGTGATTTATTTCTAATCTAACGGTCGAATTAGATTTCGTCGAATACGTAACTATCTAAGAAATTATTTCTCGACTTTTATAACGTCATTCTAGACTCGGAAACGAGATATTTCCAACATTTTTGGCACGCCCAAATGCCCCTTAACGAGTCATAACCTTTGTTGGAGATATTTTATGATTTTATGGAATAGTATAAGCTTAGTCATCTCTCTCTCTTTCTCTCTCTCTCTCTCTCTCATTTCTCTCTCAAATTCCTCCATTGAAGACATCTCCTTCAAGCTTTCTCAAGCTCACAAGTCTCCCGTCTACCGATTGATTTCATTTTCGACTTCATATTTCGCAAGGTAGGAGTTTCTTCTATGATATGAACCGAACAAAAGCTTGATTCCATCATCTTTATTTGTTTTCGAAACATAGGAGGTGAAGAAGCATGATGATTCTTGTTTATTTCATGTTCTAGTATGCTTAAGAATAGATTTTATGGATCAAATCATGAAGAATCATCCCTCCCCTTAATCTTGTTAATACCGAAATTTTTAGTAGTTTTAGGGGTTTTTCGTAGCTCGATTTCTTTGATATTTTGATTGATAAATTAGTGATCTATATGATGTTAGATGACTTCATGAATTAATTTAGAATTTTCTAAAAATAAAAATGAAAGTGTAAGAGAAGAACAAGTGATGATTTGAATGAGTAGATGATATGATATTCATAAATGGATAATAGAAATGGTATGTAAGATGTTGGAGGATGATAATATAATTAATTGAGATATTTCTAAAAATAAAATGAAAATTGTAAGAGACGAAAGTCCGTCGATAAGTTGAAGCTCGACAATGTTTTTAGAATATGGTTTACATATTAGTGATGCTTGATAGATGATGATCGTTATTGTAAAATTTGAACGAAAACGGAGAACATAGGATTTCCGTTAAGAGACGAACAATCGACGATAAGTCGAGAATAGATAATGATTTAGGATTGTGATTCGAACCTTTGATAATCTTGTTAGTTAATGATTGTAACCGTAAAGTTTGAACAAATTCTAAGAAGTTTGAAATTTCGTTAAGAGACGAAGAAACGAGTTTAAAAGCCGGTAGAAAAGTCGAATAAGGAAATCCTTTTTAATAATAATGATTGTTATTAGTTGATGAACGAGTTTGTAGTTGACGACTTTTCCATCCGAGATACGAGATGTTATAAAGAAACGAGAATTGGATAAACGAAAATGAAATAAGAATTGAATTTGAAATTGTTTTGGTATAGTAATTGGTTAGTTGGAAATGACGAGGAAATGTTCGTCCTTTGTTTAATCAAAAGACATGATTGTGAACCCGATTAAGGGATACTGCATATAGAGTGTCTTAAGATGGAAATTTCGCAAAAAAATAAAAGTGGAATAGTATTAATCGAACCTAGGGAATCGTGCGTCGAGATTTGTCGAGCATTAGGGTTTCGCGCGACTGTTTTGCGACATTTCACGGAAACTGTCATAACTTTTAGCTCGCTTAACAAAATCGAGATCCGTAAATTGGAGAGTAAACTAGACACCCGTGGCTTTGTTTTGGTACAGAGCACATCCCCTATTTCGAAGTACCCTGTTCTTTATGAACTTACTGACCTGTGCAGAAATTTCAAAAACTTGATTTCTTAAGTTAAATCCTTTTAACTTCGTTCCTTGTGAACTTCTAAGTCGTTATGAGTTATCGACTTCCTTTTATCTACTGAACTAAGTGTCGAGTAATGAGCCAAGTCAGTTTATAAACAAGAATTGATCGAGTCTCGTTTATTCGTTAATCAAAAGAAAGTAGTAAAGTGCAAAGGCCTAAAAGTCTAAAACGAATTCGATTTCTTTTTTTCCTTTATTGTCTCGACCGCTTGTTAAAATTTGATTATCTTACGTTAGAAGGAGGATGTCGAGATTAGAAGACAGGACGGAAGACAGAAGGTTAAAGTTTGTTCTGTAAACGATTGAGGTGGGCTTTTCTATCAAAATAAAATGAGCGTTGCTCGAAAGTGTTTACTTGTTGCTTTAATAAGTATGTATTAAAGTAACTATCAGTGCATGATGAATTGTTATATGTGAATTCTCTTGTGCCTCTCTGAGTTAGCCTACAGAGTGCTATCCAGAGTTTGGATTCTGAGTTAGCCCACAGAGTGCTATCCAGAGATTCCAACTAAACGATCAGATTCTGAGATAGCCACAGAGTGCTATCTAGAGGGACAGATTCTGAGTTAGCCCAAAGAGTGCTAACCAGACGATCGGATTCTGAGTTAGCCCAAAGAGTGTTATCCAGAATTAAGTGTACAGCAGTATAGGTCTTACGAGTATTTATGAAAAGATGCATGATTAATCTATACTCTTGTGAGTTGTTTTCGACAATGTGCCCACTAAGTGTTTTATGTACTTAGCCCTGCATGTTTGTTTTTAAATGTGCAGGTTGAGTGACGAAGGCGGATAAGGTTGAGTAAAGGCCGTATTTAAGGAACTAAAGTTTAGTTAAGCCTTGATTTCACATTTGATATGTGATATCATTCTACGTTTTTCCGCTGCAAACTAATACACTTTTTGTTGTGTAATCTATCGGTCTAAGTTTTCATACTTTGAACCTAGCTTACTCTGAAACAAATATGTCGAGTGATCCTTCAGGATTGACTCCCTTTTTATTCAATAAGTCAAGTTCATAGTAGTTTCTGTTATAAATGTCTGTTTATTCAGTTATTCCCCCTTCTTCCCCACCTCTTTAATCCAACCCCTAGTCGCACCCCGGCTTGGCCGTCTCTCGGGATTTGGGGCTGTGACATGGATAGTAATTTTCTGTCTTATGTGAATTTTTTTATTAATAAAATATTTAGATATTTTTTAAAAGTTAAGTACTTGAGTTCAGAGTCTGTTGGTTTAGTACTTGAATAGAATCGAGAAGCCGAGAAAGATCGAGTTAGATAAGTCGAGATAAGTTGAGAAACTCGAGTCATTTAGAAGTCCTTCAGCCGAGCGTTAGAATTCTTATATCATTTTTCCGAGAAATAGAACTCGTCCTTATAAGAATGTTAACCTTGAAGGAACAAGTAAAGTTCGATAGTAAGAAGCGAGTGGAGTCCAGAAGTAAGAAGAAAGATGAAACGAGGTATTCCGAGCAAAACTACAGGATGACAGGTGGGCTTTCTGAACCAAAACACAATGATGAATACGCATTTTATTTTTATATGTGCGCTTTTATTTGAAGTTAATTGACTTGCCTGAGTTTTTTTGTTTTGGTATGTAATCCTCTACTTGTTATTATTTGAGTATGTCCTGTGGACGCACGGGATTAAGTCCTGCTTAAGATGGGGCATTGCATGCATTAGATTAGGTGACCGTGAGCCTTGTTACAGTCTTGCCGGTCGTAAACTAACTGTGAGCCTTGCTTCGGTTGGGCTCGGTTATGTAAAGACTGTGAGCTTTGCTTTGATTGAGCCAGTCACAGTGTTCGAGGAGGAGGCCTACTTCTCAACACCACAAGAAGATGAGATACGTAGATGGATTCGTACCCGAGAAAATGGCTAGCCGATTTCAGAAAAACAAACGAAAATGTTTTAAGCTACCACAAGTTGCAAATTATTTTAAATAATTATATCTTACGCTTGTGGTGCAGCTAATGAGGCAAGTTCAATTATATAGCTCTATCAAGCGAGTTTTTAAAATATTTTGGCATGTGTTCACTGAGTACGAAGTACTTATGCCCTGCATGTTATTTCTAAAACGTGCAGGTTATCTCGGATGAGGAAGGATGCGGTGTGCTTGGGGTGATTTGTTGTTAACTACTTTCTAAATTAATGTTTAAGCTTGAGGTTATATGTCTTCACACATATAACCTTGGGATTTTTGAGTCGATGATCATAATCCGCTGCAATTTCATCATTTTAAAATAACCTTGCCTTGCATGCTTGATCCCTAATGATGAAAGAGCCCGTGAGCTCAATAATTTATTAAATCCTTCCTGAATTCTACCTAAAACTTGTTGGAATCATCTAACGATTCTTCAATCTACTCCACAACCACTTGATGATTAAAAGTTAAAGATTGGCCCACTTACTTTTTGAATGCAACATTTATTGATAACCAAACCTAATTCCTTGATTGGATCGATATCCAAAATCTTGACAAATGTCCATTTCCTGAGGAATCATTAATTGATAATCCATTTTATTTGTGAGTATGTTTGGTTGTTGATGTTATTCTTCAATTATCGAGCATGTATCTTTGAGTTAAAGTTCATTGTTCCACCTCACTGCCCCTTGTTTTCTAGTCGTTGTAATACATTAGAAATCGGGTTGTGACATGATGGTATCAGAGCAGGTTATCTGCTCTGAAGCTTAAACTTTTCTAAAAGTCGAGTCTAGATTTGCATTCCCTAGACTTATTCGAATATTCCTTAAATTCATTTGAATGATCTTTGAATCTATTTAAGTCAACAACGAGCCAAGCACCCCACCTCATCCAGCTACCAGGTATGGAAAATTTCAAAGTTTTTCTAAAAGAATTAGAATTTCTTTTAAAGTATTAATAAGATTGAATCAAATAAAGAAAAGAAAGATTTTACCAAAGAAAAATAAAAAGAGAGAATCGAATAGAGAAAGTTTTCCGGAGTAAGAAAGAGAAAGAGTTGGGTAAAGAGATCGAATAATCAAGCTATTGTGAAATTATTTCAATAATCAAGTGAGAATCGAGGCGCGTTTGAGTTATAGAAGCAATTATACAAAACGATTAATATCATGAGATATTTCTATAAATTGTTGTGGTTGACGTGATGATTGTGATGATAAGAAGTTTTGTCGAGAATGATTGAGTTTGAATGTTTAAAATATGTAGGATGACTAACGACGAGAATTTAGCCATTAAGCAAGAATTTGATCATATACGGAAAAGTCATTTTGAAAACCTAGCCGAATTTCTAGTACGTTATCACAAGTTATAGCCAGTAGTTCAATACCTTGGAGTTAGCCCCATTGAGGGAATGTCCCCCCTAGTCAATGTCCTCCCGAACGAATGGGCTGAATGGGACGAATGGGCAGCATTATTAATATGCGAGACAACAGTACGATAGCGTATACTAGCCAGGAGACTGCAAAGGGTTTATAGCAATAATAACCGATCAGTTTATGCATTTTGGTGAACCCCCACCAAGGTCGTTTGTCGAGAATCAAGATGGGATTGTTCCGTATGAGATGCCTCTGCCGCATCGTTCTCCTCCAAACACTACACGCAACTATAAATTTTCCTACAAGTAACGCTTATCCATTCGAGTTCAATGCGTCATTGAGTTCACAAAGAATGCAACATGATGGACCCTACGATCCTTTCCCAGCTTTATAGGTCCCAAGCATTAACCTTAATACGACCTACTCCTTGAGTCGAGAAAGATCCGTTAACAGTCATGCAGAAGAAGCAATGGTAGGAAGAGGCTACCTTCAGCCAATATCAGGAATTCGTCTAGGATCGCCGCGAGCCCCTATGTCGAGACCTGAGCGAGGGTTTCCACTTAAGATTGAAAAAGATAGAGACGTGTCGACCAATCTTTGATTGTGTACTGACAATAACGATGAAACGCCTCCTTACAACAATGATGACAATATTAACACGCCATCATGGATTACCCCAGTAACCCCAGAGGATGATTGAACTTGTGCCAATTAGTTGGCAATCGTGGATGAAAGTAATAAGGAAGATCACTCGAGAGAGAAAGTTCTTTAAGAAAATTTTTAAGAAAGCTGTGGAAAAATTAATCAATCTTTAAAATTCTGTCGAACAGATCTAATTCGACGTATATATGTAAATTAAGATAGGCTGCGCGAAGGAGAAGATAAAACCTCGCGATGATGTTAGGAAAATTTTGAATGTAATTACTCCTGCTTCTCGTAAAGTCATCAAAAGAGGACACTGCTGGGTGAAATATGAAGTAATCGTAAGTTTCGTCTTGAGTTAATTATGAGGCCTAAAATATAATCAAGAGTGTTTAAAGGTTGAGAACCGAGAAAAGAGAAGAGATAAGAATCAAATCGAGATCAATATTGGACGATAAGTATAATATGTTTTTGCCTTTGAAGGATTGCTTTCAAACAATAGTTGCGACAGATTTTGAGATAGTAAAGGAGAGTATATTTTAAAAAATAAAGGTTAATGAGAAATGATTTTATCAAGTTTAATATCATCAAAGATAATGAATATGAGCAAGGTTGTCTTATGATAAGCATAAAAAGAAATTAGACGATAAGTAAGAGATAACAATCTGAGTATATTCCAGAATATGAGAATCTCAGAATATGAGAATATGAAAATAAAGTATACCTAAGTAAGCATGAAGTATTTAAATCGAGTTAAGAAGTTTTTGAGGAAATAAGTAAGTGTTTTATTAGAGAAGAAATATTAAATAGAAATAAGAAGGGGATTGAATGCCATAGTTGTCTTAAAACTAGAAAATAAAGAATGAGAATGATATTAGTATCGTTGCTCCGATTAATTAAAAACTTAAGAGTATGGGCATTAAGTGGAAAAGGTTTATAATAAAGTTAATTTGTATTACTTTTGAAGAAATGAGAGAATAAGTTTGAGCGAAGAGTAATGATTGGAGTTTTAGAAGTGAAAAATTCGTTCTTTCCATTAAAGAAGATATTTTGGCAGGTTAAGAGAATAATTTTGAAAAATATGAAAGCAATTAATAAATTTTTGAATCGATAATATTATAATTTGATTTTAGTAAGTATTCTTTAATGAAGTTAATTTCTCGAGAAATTTCTTTCGAATCTTTAAAAAGAAATAGTTTTGATTAAATAGTATGTCGGTGCAGTTGAGAAAAAAGAAATAAAAGAATGAGTAAGGGAGATTAATAGTTGAGTACGACTACATGAAGAACATATTTTATTTTTCCTTAATCAGAAAGGGGATAATTAGAAGGAAGATATTCAAACTGTTTGATAAGTTAATCTTCTGCAAGTCCGAGTGAACTAAATTGCGCTAAAGTCCCTAATTAAGTCTGTAACGCAAGAATGGATATATATAGATGGAAAAAGGATCACATTCTCAATAATTCCTCGATTCTAGAGTTGGACGACGACGATCGCAACGCCTTAATTTTTCCATCCAACTGAAGGAAAAGCAGATCTGTAGCAATCATCCGAGAGAAAAGCTACGGTATAAAAAAAATAGATAGAGTTGAGATAAAACGAGAAGGAAAAATACCAAGATGTCAAACAAAGTAATGTGTTTCCCACAGGTAATCACGCTAGAGCTAAAATCCAAAGAAATCTCGCAAGCGATAGTTTAATGATGTGTCGAGAAATAATATGATTAAATGAGAGCGTATCGTAGTAGCTTATAAGTGCTTGCGTAATTATCTTCAAGATAAAAGTAGAAGAGGTAAATTGAAAACTTAAAAGAAATAAACCATGAGGGTAAAGCCGCAATAATTTTCATAAGTTTCCTCGAGTTTAAAATTGAAATCAGAAAATTCTGAAATAATCGAGAAGTATGTACCGAAGAGTTATCAAGAGCAAAAAGTGAATGAATTTATGAATCTAAGTTAAAGAGAAGAATGATAGTAGTCAAGTGTGATCGTGAGTTTTGTGAGTTAGCTTGTTTCGCCCCGACAGGGTGAATATGGATGTGAAGATGTGCGTTTGTTTTGCGCTATTTTGACACGCAATATTAGAATAAATTTCTGCAAGTCTGACTTCTGCCAAAATTTTTATATCGAGCCCTAGATGTGAATTTGGCCATGCAGACGAGAAGAGAATTGCATTCCTCAGTACCTCCTTAGTTTCAAGGATAGATGAAGAAAGCTGCAACCCCTCAATCCTCCCTACACGGTTAGATAATAAAGAGAAAATAAAAGTTAAGTGGTGGAAATCACCAGAGTAAGAGGATGTGGCATGAAAAGAGACAGCACCAGCCATAGTAGCCTCTTTGACAAGAGTAGCCACGCTAAAAGAGAGTTATCGCGTTGGAGCAAAAAGTTGGAGACAAGGACTAGGGAAAAACCTCATGAGTATGAAAAACCGACGAGATGTGCTAAGTTGATATGGGTACATCGCACTTGTTTTCAGCAAGTGTTTACGTAGATACCCTTGGCCTAGTTAGAGAAGAGTCGAATTAGGAGTTTAGAGTGTCGACCCCTTTGGGTAAGACTGCGATAGTTTCTCGTGTTCGCTCAAATTTAGAGTTTAAATTTAGAATTCGTAAGTTATCTGCTAAGTCCTTGAATCAGATTCAATTATAGGACATGGATAATTTAATGCAGATAAATCGAAAATTTCACGACGTTTAGATGCGATTAGTGGTAGATTTTTCTATAACCCAAAAGAAAAGTGCTAACCGAAGTTCATAGTATTGAGAACAGAAAGGAGAAGAGATTGCCGATTATTCAGGCTATGAAAGAAGAAAAGTGATGAAGAAAAGGGATACATTTGTGTTTCAGAATAAAGATTAGGAGCAAGAGTCAAGTATCGGTGATGTAGCAGTAGTTAAAAAGTAACAAGATGTTTTTCGAGAAGTACTGCCAAAATGCCACTCGATAGGCAATTGAAGTACGCGATTGATTTAGAAATGGAGCAACCCTATGGCACCAAAGGAGCTTCGAGAATGAAAGGTTCTGTCATAAGAGATGTTGAATTTAGATTCCTTCGACTGAGTGCAGCCCCGCGTGAAGCGCCAACTCTGTGATGAAGACAAAAGACTGTAATCTGAAGATGCATAAGAATTGCTAAGAGCTTATCGAGATTCTACTCAAGAACAAGTACCCTTTGTGACAAATACGACCTAAAGGAGTCAGTATTTTCTTCAAGATCGAGTTATGATTTGGTTATCACCAGTTGAAGAATAAGCAAGAAGATATTCCAAGGACTATTCTAGTTCAAGATGCAAACAACATCACAACTGTCTGGATTGACGAATGCTCTAGTATCATACATAGATTTAATGAATCAAGTCTCCCATGACTATTTAGACAAGTTAGAAACTGTATTCAAAGTCAATGTTCTAGTTATTCGAAAAGTATAGCCGAGCGTGGGAAGCCTTCCAGGATCGCGTTAGAGGAATTGAGAGCTAAGAAGTTGAATGTCAAATTCAGCGAGTATGAAGTTTAGCTAAAAGGAAATGGAATTCCTAGGACATGATGTGCCATCCGAAGGAACTGAAGGAATGAAAGTTGATCCTGCAAAATTGTAATCGATTTAAGATTATAAATCACCAACCTCACCCAAGAAATTACGAATGGTGTAGCATGATGCAACAGGAGATTCATTGAAGAATCCTCCAAGGAAGTAAAGTTAATGATCAGTCTACTAAAGAAAGATTCAATGTTTAGTGGATCGAAAGAGTGCAAGGAAAAAAAAATTCTAAGATCTTACACCGAGATTAACCTCCACTTCAATATTAGCCCTTATTGAGAATTGAAAGGACTACAAATGCATTGATGAAAGGACCAGATTATGTCCTAATGCAAGATGGAAAAGTTATAGCCTCTGCTTGAAGGCAACACAAACCTTGTGAGTAAAAGTACCCAAATCATTATTTGGAATTAGCAGCTGTAGTGCATGCGTTAGGGATATGAAGATATCATATGTAAGATGTTAAGTGTGAATCTCGTCACATCACAAGAGTTTGGAATGTTTCTTCGAGCAAAAAAATATAAATGTGAGACCGAGAAGATGACGTGAGCGAGTAAAGGACGATAATCGTAAGATTTCCTAGTACCCCAGAAAAGCCGATGTAGTGGCCGATGCCCTAAGTAGAGAAGAAATCCTGAGCTAGGATTTATCCTTTTGGAAGAGGAAAGATTTATAGAAGAGTTAGAGCGAATGAGAATAGAAGTTGTTTAGCTTCTGTCTTCGAGGGAGCAAGAAATTGCACCTTTTGTAGTTTTATAGGCATGAGATCTCTAGTTAGATAGCCAAGAAAAGATGAGAAGTTGGAGAAAGTGAAGCTTAAAATTTGAAAGGAAAGGAGTTGAAGACTTTCGAGAAACGAAGGTCAACGCTTTATCATTTTATAGTAGCATTTGCGTACCCAATGACGAAGAGCTTAGAAAGAAAGTTATGAGCAAAGCTCATGATGTTCCTTACACCGGAATCTAGAAAATGTGATGATGAATCAGAATTTGAAGTAGTAGTTCGAGTGAGAAGGAGTGAAACGCGAAGTAGCGATGTTTGTAGAAAGTCGTTAGTAAGTGAGAAAGTGAAGTCCCTGCATCATAAACCTTTACGGTCCGTTGCAACCTTTTTCCAATCCCAAAGTAGAAATGAAATGATCTTGATTTTTACAATACGTCTGCGCAAAGTTTTGAGTTTGACGATGTTAGATCGAGATTCAAAATTCACCGCGCGTTTTGAAAAAGTTTTCAAGAAAGAGTTGAGTAAGCGATGCTAGAAGATAAGTCCAAAAGATTTTCGCTTACCTCCCACAGACAGATGATTAGTCTGAAAGGACTATCCAGATTTCAGAAGATATATCGGAATAGTTATTCTAGACTAAACGGCAATTGAGAGCGAAGTTCAACCCCTTGTCTATCTTGTCTATGGCAACGAGTTATTTAAATGCGATTAGGATAGCGTTGTTCGAAGCTTTGTTTAGAAGGAAGCATTGTTCTCCGCTTCACTGAAAGTGAGCTAATCGAGAGAAAAGTTATGAGACCTGAAGGAGTTAAAGAGATGTTAGAGTCTGTTCGTTAGATTAGAGAGAAAATAAGAGAAGTCGAGAGTTGACAAAAGTCGTAAATCGTTGATCAAAGATTCGAGTTAGAATTCGCATTTAAAGATAAAAAGTTTTCAGAAAGTTTTTCCTCCGAGAGAAATCCGTTGTTTAAGCATAGAGAGAAAGTTTAAATCGAGATATATATATTAGACTGTTCAAAATCCTAAGAGAGGATCCGTATCGTTTCTTATGAGTTAGCATTGCCGCCAAGTTGTGGGAATTAGCATAAAATTTTTCACGCACCTTAGATGCGTAAGTTTATCTTCGATCGGAAGTGAGTAGACCGTCAAGAAGACGCAGCCTTTGAGTCAGATTCGAGTCGCGAGAAGAGATCCGAGGAGATTTTGGATTATAAAATTCAGCAGTCAAGTGCGAAGTAAATTTCTTTAGTTAGGATCTGGTGGTGACACCATGATCTTTAAGACACGACGTGAGATTTAAGAGTTAAGAAAAAATAAGTTTTCTCGAATTAATTTTTTTCCTAAGATAAGCAAATTTCGGGACGAAATTTATTTTAAGGGGGTAAGGATGTAATACCCTGATCTTTCATGAGTCTTTAAGTTCGTCTTAATTGAGTTTATGTGCTCAACTGTGTGCACCTGTGTGATAAAATTTCCAAGAAAATAATTTTTTTAGCAAAATTACCAAAATACCCTTGAAATCGTTATGCGATTTCTCTTATTTCGGTTATCCGAATTGAATGTGAGATGAATTGATTGAGCATGAGAATGTAAGTTTGAGTTTGAGTTCGAATTTCGGAAAATTCTTAGAAAAATTATTTTTCAGTGACTAGTAACCGACGAAGAGAATTCACTATTCATCAATTGTTTCCAAATTTCGTCAAATTAGTGTATTTTGAATCTAGAATTTATTTTAAGACCATTGGTGCATGTTTGAGAATTTTCTGAGTTTGTTTGAATCGAGTTTGAATTTTATTTCTCTGAAGGAACGAATATAAATAGTAACTTTTTAGGTTTTCTTCGTTATTCGGAATTTTGATCCGAAACCTCGATTCCTAGTATCCTTGATTTATTTGGTGAAGTTAGAGACGAAGTAGAGAGAATTCCGATGTAAAAAAAAAGTCGTCGTGAGTTTTAAATCATATGAGAGTTTAATGAGAAAATAGGGTTAAATTGCACCGGACAACTTTTTCTTTCGGAGCAAATTATATCGCATTTTTGACTGCCGGTGTAATACCCCGACTATTTCTACTGTCTTTAAAAAAATGAAAGTTAATAATAATTATGGCTTTGCACGCCTAAGATCATGAAATTAAATTCTAAGATTTACGGTGAAATCCGTTTTAGAAAATAATGTCCAGAAGTCGGACGAACGACTACTGTATTAGGGTTTTCGCGTCTGGTAGATTTTTCCTCCGACAACTAGAAATTAAAATCCGTCAGAATTAACATTCACTTTTTCTTCGATACGAGTTCACCGGAGAAAGTTAGTTTTTATGATTTTCCGGGCGAAATTTGGACTGTAATGTCCCGACTTTTTCTCGGATTTTGAAAAACGAATTAGGTTTTCCGAGTACGTGATTTATTTCCAATCTAACGGACGAATTAGATTTCG